>JARHVA010005999.1:230000-342500 GCA_037957365.1 Torreya grandis
TTAAAAAAATATATGTTATCCCCTTATCTATAAAAGAGATATGATACCAGATGTTAAGATCATCATATTGAGTCATGTAAATATGTATAAATATAATAAAGATCAACACATAATATATTTTGTGGGATAATATTTCTTACTATGGAAAGTATTTATAAATAAATCCTCAAGGTAAGAAAAAACCATACAATATACCTTATTTTTAAGGAATCATGCTATTATCATAGTCCTCGTCATTGTGGAAGCCTCTTTATCAGATCATACACTCGAATTAAAATATTTATGTATTTTTTCTTCCATAATGATATTCAATTTCTTATATATAACCTCTTACAATAATACATTTCTAGATCACTAATCCTAATATACGATCTCTCATTACCTAAATTAATAAATGCCATAAGTTACCTATATGATTGGGTATTATACTAATCCCAATGAAGGCCCACTCATTTCCTAATATAATAAATACCTCAAGTTATCCATATAGATGGATATATATTAATCCCAATGTATCCCCTTTAATTTTAAAATATAATAAATACAACAAATTATCCATATAACAACATATAATATACCCACCACAAGAGTATGTCATATTTCAATATCGACACTCACTAATATACATTATAATATTATCTCTCAAGGTAAATTAACAAAATATTTATAAAAAATTAAAAAACCATAAATAATAAATATGTAATTAATCAAATTTAATAACATACATAACATCACATATAGCTTTGAATATAAAAATAAAAAGGTTTTGGTCAATTACTTTTTGTTGATGAAAAATATCCATATATTAACTAAATAGAAATATACAAATAATTCACAAAAAATAAGATGGTATGAAAGCATGCCATGTCACACTAAGAAGAGCATAGGAAAAAAAGTATCAAATCTAGGCAAAGCTTGGAAATAATTCACAAAGTAATAAAAAAAGATAAATTTTATGCAGTAAGAGCAAGGCCAAAAGGTGGAGGATCTATATCATCAGGACCCCAACTTGAACTTGGCAAGTCATTGCCATCTAGAATAGGTTCCTAGCTATTAACTTAGGAAGTGTTCATGTCATCATCTTCTACTTGTGTCCAAGTGGGTGAAATGGCCAAATAAATCCTGGAGAACTTATCCAACATATTCGTTCAACCTCCAAGTGGTTCTGTCCAAGTATCTGAGCATGGAGGAGGAAAATGAGCACCCCATCCATCTTGCCCAGTAGGGGAAGGAGGTGGTGGCTACCACCCTCACTGCTGCCCAAGAGGGTAAACACACTAGTACTAGGTACCAATGTGAGATTATCACCTAGAGTGGTTATGATGATGCCCACCAAAAGGTAGTTGAGGCATTCTATCATCCAATCAAGGATACCTAAGTGGCAAAGGTAGAACATGAGACATAGCACAAAGAGCATCTCTGTAATAGGAGAGGAGAACCTGAAGATGCCCAAGCTCCATAGCCACTTTTTTGGCTTGGACTTAAATCTATAAAAGAACATTTGAGATAATAGAATATTTATGTAAAGAAGAAACACTATAGTTAGCATAAAAATGATTAAACATAGAATTATTTCTTTCTTTCCAAATCCAAAAGAGAATCTCCACTCTGAAAGTATGTTAGAGTTGTGTGTATTTGAAGTACATCACAGGTTTGTCTCTAAGGAGGATATGATACTAATAGAATAATTTGGGCTGGAAGGGCCTGAAATGATCATGGATCCAAGTCCAGACCCTTTGAGCTTTGGAATATAACTAGAAGAGATGAGGAAGCATCTCAAGGTGGCCATAGAAGGGGCAAGGAAGCAAGTGGACTCCAAGTTGGATGAGTTTTCTGCCAATAGGCAAGCCTTGGTGTAGTATACACCAAGTAAAATGAACAAGATCGGGCTCCACACAAGCCCCCCAAATGGTGTTAAAGTGAAAATTTCACATTTTAACAAACGAGTGTATCCCCTAATGGGCATTAAGTTTATCAACCATGGTCAAATGGGGGTGAGTTATGCATAGCCAAGCCAAGGAGTGTAATTATGAAAAAGGGTCTTGACATACCATTTCCAGTCCTTCCATCAAGGATGAGTAGAATGGAACAAGATTTTATGGAGCATGGAAGCTGGGAAAACATTGAGGATCTCTTGATAGGACTCCTAGTCTACATTAGCTAACCAAAATTTAGCTTTTGCATCTTCATAGGATAGCTAAGAGTGAGAACACCTACATAAGATATCCTAGATGGTATGAATTTATCTATGATAAAGCTTGAGATCAATGACCCTAGGGACTTATAGTAGGCGTATTTCATTTTGAGAGAAAATAGGAAACCACTAAAGAGAATGGGAGTTAGCAGAGATCCCAGTCTAGAACTAGAGATATTCTAGTGCAGCCATGGTTTAATCTTTTCCTAGGTCTTCCATATGCTTTTGGCCACAAAGGACCCTATGATTTGGACAAGAGATTGAATGAAGAGTAAAGTGGGGAAGCCGATCCCTTTCTATGCCTTCTTACCCTTAGGTAATCCTAAGGAGATACAGTGTCTGAACAACACCTTCCAAGCTTCTTGGCCCTCAAAGGCTTGCACAATCCATTTGGCATATAAGGCAATTCCGTACTGGTTATGTTGATGAGCCCCATCCCTCAAACATCACACATGAGGAAACAATATTACCAGGACACCCTGTATAAACCTTTACCCTATAGGGAATTATCCCAAAGGAAATCCTTAAGCAATTTATCCAACTTCTAGTAAGATTTTTCTAGAAGACACCTAACATGACGAGTAGTATACACTGGTGGATGTGAGAATTTTCAAGTAGATTTAAAATTTTCCTACCAATGAAAGAGACTTGGTCACCCAGTATTTAAGATTCTTAGCAAATCTATTAAAAACATATTTCTAAAAAAATAGGTGGTGGGGGATCAAAATCAAAGGGAATACCAAGAAATTTAAAGATTTTGTCATGTTGGATCCACTTCTAACCGAATTTAGAAGCTCACACTAGCAGAGGGAGGTAAGATTGTTTGTAACATGATTTTTCTACCATTAGACACTTGATCCAGAGGCCAGGTAGAAGGTGTCAAGACACTATAGGTCATTTTCCACATTAGTTTTGTCTACAATGAGAGTAAAGAAGGAGTCATCCATAAAGTGGCCATTGAGTACTTGCATATCTTCATGTGGCTTTGTGGCATTAGGAGGGAGATAAATTCCCTTAACCAGGACCATAGCTTGGGCATTATTAAGAAGATATCCAAAACCCTCAACTACAAGCACATATAATGTGGGAGACAAACGTCACCCTTGGCAAATAGAATGGAACAAGATGAATTTCTTAGAGGTGATTCCATTAATGGAGAGGACAATTGAGGCATCTAAGAAGAACATTTGAACAGTTTGGATGAAAATGGGCCTGAAGCCCAGAGCTCAAAGCATCGATAGAATAAATGGCCATTCAATGCGATCATAGTATTTTTCAAAGTCAATTTTGATGAACATAGCTTGTTGCTTCGACTGTCTAACCCAATCAATGCCTTCTTAGAGGGCAATGATGTTATCTAAAATATAATAGCCTCTGATCAAACCCATTTTTTCTAGATGCACAATGAGGTGAAATGAGTTAAGATAGAGTGATATTTTGTTAAAACATTAAAATGATGTTTCATATATTCAACAATTTTTTAAAATGACAAGTTTTACTAATATACTGAATATTTAAATATATGAAAATAGATTTTATCTCTAACATGTTTTCAAGTAAATTGAAATAAATAAATAACATTCTTATTATTTTCATTTTTCAATATTCTAACTTATGAGAATATATTTTATTATTGACAATTAGTCAATTTAATTGAAAATAAATAATCATATTCTATATCATATTTATAATACCAATGTCATTAAGAAGTGAGTATATATCTCTTAAAAAAAAAATATTAGATGATAGGTTTAATCTATAGGTTTGAATACTGATGAAACAAATATAGAAGATCTAATATATTAATGTATTTGTTAAAATTTTGAGCTGAAATGAGTTAAAATAGAGTGAAGGTTGGTTAAAAACATTAAAATGATGTTTCACATATTCAACATTTTTTTGAAATGGCAAGTTTTATTAATATATTTAATATTTAAATATATGAAAATAAAATTTTATCACCAATGTATTTTCAAGTAAATTGAAATAAATAACCTTCTTATTATTTTCATTTTTAGTATTCAAACTTATGAGAATATCTTTTATTATCGACTAGTAAATTAAATTCAAAATAAATTATCATATTGTATATGATATTTATAATACCAATGCCAATAAGAAGTGAGTATGTATCACACATAAACATAAGATATAAGATGATAAGTTTCATCTATAGGTTTGAAGATTCATGAAACAAATATAAAAGATCTAAGATGGAATATTTTAATGAATATGTTCCTATAGGTTCAATAGTTAAGGTAAGATAATAATATAGATGGATTAAGAGATGAACAATTAGAATTTATTTATTATTTTTAATGGAAAAAGGTGATAAACAATTTAAAATTTATGGATAGAAATATGTCTCATTAATAATTTAATCAAAGATGAAGAAGACTTATTGGTTTGGGGAGGAGAACATAATAGAATCTACATTGTGGAAGATGGTTATCATTGTCTTTGTCATCCTTCAAATTATTAACTTCTCAAAAAGAATTTTAATCAAATTTGGATGCACAATTTTTGGCCTAAAGGTAGGTTTTTCATATGGATTCTCCTTCATGGCTGAACTATTACAAGCAATCAATATATGAAAAAGGGATTTAATGGACCCTTTAAGTGTGTCCCATGTAAGGATCATGAAGAATTTTTTTCTCATATGTTAGTTTCATGTACCTTCATTACTGAGTAATAGAAGTTCTTGGTGAGTCTTTTGGGGATCTCGTGGAAATGTATTTCATCCCTAATTCAAACTCTTTAGGATTGGAACCTAATTTTCTAGTTTGATGTATTTTATAATAATATTATTTGGGTTAGGGTTTCTTTCATTTTGTGGAACATGTGGAAGGAGCAAAATGATATAATTTTCAAGTAAAGGGCTAATATTAGTGTTTATATTTAGAAAAAGACTCTTAATAATACTATAGAATCATTCATGCACTTGATGACACACCCTACGACACCTTTTTATCCTAGGAAACTCATTCTTCAAGATATTCACATTGTTCCTTCTCTTGCTCCCTACCATTTACATTCTAGTGGCAAGGGTTGCTCCTTTATTCCAATACCTAGCTTTAACAAAATCCATACAAATGTCGCTTCAAGAGGAAATCCTAATTATGCCATCATTAGAGGCATTGGTATTATTTGGATAATTCTATTACTTTATTTTTATACCAAAATTGGTATTACCACCAACAATTCAACTTAAGGGAAAGCTATTGTGTAAGATCTTAACACTACCTAATAGGTTGGGTGGAACAACATACAGTTCGTTGTTGATTCCAAGTTTTAGATTAAGTTGCTTTGTAATCCCAAATCTAAAAATTTGAAGGATTTAATAATTTATAGAATTATCCAAAAATTCAATTGATTCAAAATAAGTTTGATAGGGTTATTTATTTAAATATTCCTGGGGGTTTCTTTAAATTTGTAGATGCACTTGCTAATTACTCTCTTGACCAATCTAAAGTGAAAGGATTCATTGTTCCTCCCTTATGGTGATCAACAAATCTAAATAATGATATTTTATGCATGTTAGCCTTGGACAATAACACAATTGATTACTGGAATATATGTGTGGATTTTTATCCTCCTATATTGGTTATTATTGTTAGTTCTCCTTGGTTGGTCATCAACGTCCTCTCCATCATTTTTTTCAATTGTGAGGATTGCTTTCTATTATGGTCTTGATTGGAATTATGTTGGGTCTTATGTTTTACCTTAGTTTTTGTATGAGCCATAATATTTTAGTCTTGTTGGTTTCTTGGCCGTTACATGTATTGATTTGTGATGGTTTATCTTTTGGTGAGGTGTACTCTTTGAGAATGGTGAAGGGAGTAGCCCAGGTGTGAGTCCTAGGTTATTTTGAAAGAAGAGATACCCATGCCTCTTTGGATCTTACCAATGTGACATCTCTCTTTAGATGTTTTCTATAAAGTAAAAAAATTGTAATCAAAGATGCTCAAAGCATTTTATACAAACTTGAAATAGATCGTACATCTACCCACCTACATTTGCACATTAGTTCAATTCAATAACTATATATGTATTATTTTCTTTGATACACTTTTAATTATAATTCCAATGACTTATATAAAAATGGACCTCATATGAGATTTACATTTGAAATTCTCATTAGGAATGATAATAATAAATCAGAAGGCTTAACATTTAACACTTAATAAAGCTAAACTTAACACTTAACAAATTTCAAATTGATATATGAATATGTATAAATTAATTTTAATTATAGTCATGAAAAAATAATACCACTACAATAAAATATACATTTCAAATAAAATCTTGTAAAATAAAAGTAAAGTAAAACAAAATACACAATAATTAAGTTTTTGAGATATATGTCATAAAAAGTTATAACTATTAAACATAATTTTTGTTCTATTTATGTCTCTAAATTTAATGTGAAACATATAAATATAGAGTAGAACATATTTGATATTCATGTAATAAATTAAATTTCATAAAGAGCTTTACTTTCCTCTAAATAAAAAGTAAAACTCTCACATATCTCATTAATGCACTTGACACCTAAATAAGAAATGTTGTTCAGATTTTAGGTTATTTTTGCACTGCTTACCAACACATCAATGCCAAAAAAAAATTCTTTGAATCTATGCATAACTAATGAATGTATATTTGTAATTGGTTCAAAGAAAATTTCAAACTAAAGTATATATGTAATTGATCCACATAAAATCTCAAACTAAACAATAACCTTGTGTATTTGTAAATAGTAATGCATCCATTTTATATTGTAAAATAAAATTCTAAGTAGTAATTTTTTATGGATAAAATAATGGTTATTTACAAATTAATTTTATGTAGGATTTGTATATCTCATCCTGGATGACTCTCTAAATATATCCATTCAACATATAAGAAACATTGATTAAAAAAAATTATAAAATAAAAAATTAATATAAATATCAATTCTTTTCTTTGTAAGAAAGATAGTTAAAATAAGTTTTTTATTTTTGTTATATATAGATAAAGATAATGATAATATTTGCTTAGAGAATGAAAGGTGATAAACATCTTCTTCTTTTTTTTTTTTTTTTTTTTTCAAATATTCTTTTTGGGGCGGGGGAGGACGCGGGTCGGGCGGGAGACGGAAATAAGGAAATAGGGCGTGGGTTGTGTAAATTTGTAATGATCTATTTCTCCTTTGAATATTGATAAAACTCATCTTCGTACAACTCCAATATGAAATATATCTATGTATGTATAGATATGTATATATGTGTGTGTGTATATATATATATACCTGATCAGAGGAGGAGCTATGGACGAATGGGACCGGGGGTGAAAACGCGGGGAAAAACCGATACAGAGGATTTATCCACCGGATACAAAGGATTCTAGACCACTGCATCCCTTCAGCGACAATCTAGGCCCTAGGTAGACTAAAAAATTGAATGAAATCCAGAGCACACCTCCTGGTGGATATCAATAGCACTAGTTGGGGATGGATCTGGATCACATCTATCCTTCACACCTGCTAGAAAATGGTGTCGATCCTCACCCACAAATAGGCTCGTACTCCGCCAAGCTCGTAGGGCAAGCCATCTCAAAGCATTCAGATCTACATTTGGACATTTCTCCCACCCCACCAATGACATCTCAAACACGTCAACCAGGTAACCAGATACGAAAATAGGAACGAAAATGTGTCAAGATCGACAAAAAGCCAGTACATGTTGTCATTCATATACATCTCTTCCAGGAAAAGGTTATCTATTACACAGAAGAAATGCTCACCGGGCGCTTTCATGGACACATATACAAGGTTGCATATCTACATCAGTGGATCCAGTATACTTTGTAACCGATCCTGGGATATTATCCAAAAGCACAGATTGGAGGTAGTTATATAACCTTTATTTTCAACACTGTTGAAGATCATCAGAACGTAGAATTTGGAGGACCCTGGTTTTGGGGCAACTCTGTCCTGACCACTTTCAGATGGCATGCTGGATTTAACCCATTTTGTCAACATATTCACACATTGGCACTGTGGGTAGAACTTCCCAGATTACCCATCGAACTCTGGGACTATCAGATATTCAAGCTCATTAGGGATGCTCTTGGGAGATTTTTAAAAACAGATGCAGACACTGATAACCAAATTAATACTGCTGCAGCACTAATTTGTGTGGAAATGGATATCACACACGGTTTACCTGATAAAATCGAGATTTTTACCAAGGAACACATCCTAAGACAAACTCTCGATTACAAAAATGTCCCATTCAGGTGTACTCAATGCAAATTACGCGGTCATCTCAAAGCTTCCTATTTGACAAAAACAAGAACAACACACCTTTATGCTCCCAACAGAGAGGTAAAACTCATGGGCCAGAGGAAGAAACATTCCCAAACGTAGACCGAGATATAGATACGACCTTTCACACTGACTTTTCAGATGCTAAAGGATGGAAGGAATCAGTGAGGTAGTTGGATGCTGAAGCTGACAACATACCAGTGGAATGCACAAAACACCTCGAATCTACCACTGATTTACACCATCGTCTGCACTCTTCACTCTTCCTTCCACTTCCAGGAACGGTACTATCTCCTTTTGACGATATTTCCTCTAAACTATCTTTGTGTTTTGCTTACAACCCTGTGTTGGGGCACCAATCTGGTTTTGAGGTCCACCTTAAGGCCGATCAGATAACAGTAGATACTTTGCATACTACTTTTGGCATCAAAGAGATGACAACTACATTGGAACACAAGCAGACATTGCTAGATAATAGGGGTGCACAAGTGGCTATTAGCAAACAAATACAGGCTACTGACAACAACAATCTTCGTAGCCTCCAACCTGAAACCAGTTATCACTTGGAGCCAGGATTGGGTGATATAACCACACTGGTTAACACACATTCTCAACAGTTTTTAGTGTTGAATAAAGGAGTGGAGGAAACACCATTTGAGCAGTGCTCTTCTACTACTCCTTCGGTAACTACTTCCATGGGGAACAAATACTTCACCAGATCATAGACTAATGGGACTCCATACCAAGCTCAAAAACTTTAGCTACTCGGTGGATTGGAAGCCACAATGACACATCTTCAGAAAGCAAACAGAGGTAAACCTTCACGACTTTCACATTCTCAGTAAGAGGTAGAACGTGAAGTTATTTCTGGCGAACAACTCAATATTTCTAGGGCCCTTAGCAGAGCAGCCCCCAAGAGGTTGGCCAAATGATCATCAGATCTAATAACATTATAGGTATTGGGATGGCCTCAAAACAACGTTCCCTAAACAGGCTAGTTTTCAGACAAAAACCTTATATCATTTTACTTCAAGAAACTATGTGCACTGATCTGATTGCAAATAGACATCTCTAGAAATGTCTTCCTGCTTGGACTTTTCTATTTTTCAGCTCATAGGGAATCTGGTGGTATGGCTATTGGATGGGATGAACCCATGGAATACATAACTGCCATAACAGACCAACATTATGTACTTGGGACCTTCTTCTCTCAGGAACTAAACATGGTTACAAACATCCTCAATGTCTATGCATCCTCTATAGTATTTTTAAATAAAATTAAATCATAGCCAAATATATGCAATATTCATAATACAGAAGAGATAAGAGTTGCAAAAATAAAAAATACTTCTTCTTCAAAAAATTGGAATCATTCTTCTTCTTCTTCTTCTTCTTCTTCTTGGAAATAAAGATCAATTACAATGTATTCATAGAATTGCATGTGAACATGCTTTTCTAATTATTGAATAAAATAGTTTTAAATTATCTAAATAGTAATTTGCATGTAATAGCAACTAAAACTAACTCTAGCATTTATAAGGCTTTATTTTTTCTAAAAAATATATCAACTAAAAATTAACTGTCTAAATTTAGCTCCACAAAAAACTGTTCATGCAAACTAAATCTACACTAATAGTCTAAAAATAGAACTGAGTGAATTGCACTTCAGCATCACTTTTCAACATACTCCCCCTTGATGTTGAGTAGACTCACAATTTGATCTCTGAGTGTCAAAAACTGATCTGTTACAACTCCTTTCGTGAAGATATCTGCCAATTGTTCTTTAGTGTTGATGTATTTCAATTCTACTACCTTCATCTACACTAAATCTCAGATAAAATGATGTTTTAAATCAAAATGTTTTGTCCTACTGTGATGGACTGGATTCTTGGCCAATTTAATAGCACTAATATTATCACAAAAAATAACTGTGTGCTGAACTTGAATCTCTCCAATTTCTTCAAGAAGTTTTCTAAGCCATAATGCTTGTGTCCCTGCTGAAGTGACTGCAACATACTCTGCTTATGTAGAAAAAAGGGCAACTATACTTTGCTTCTTTGAGCTCCAAGTAATCAAACTTGAACCAAAAGAAAACCAATTCCCAGATGTTGACTTTCGGTCATCCAAACTACCTCCCCAATCAGAATCACTAAAACCAACAAGATTGAACCTTTTAGAAATGTAGTAATGAATACCAAAATCTAGAGTGCCTTTCACATACCTCAAAATTCTCTTAGCTGCCTTCATATGTATTTCTGATGGCTCTGTCATGTACCTTGAAATAAGTGAAACTGAATAACCAATATCAGGGCTTGTGTGAGTTAGAAACATTAAACTTCTAACAATATTTCTATAGGTTTTCTCATCAACTCTTTTAGCACCATCGTCTCTACACAACACAACTCCATGAGCAACTAGAGTGGATTCTGGTTTACAATCAACCATATCAAGTTTCTTCAACATATCTTTAGCATACTTTGTTTGACAAATGAAAATTTTATTCTCCCTTTGATAAACCTCCATTCCTAAAAAAATATTTCATAAGGCCTAAATCTTTCATCTCAAATTCATTCATCATGAAAACTTTGAATTCATCCTTCATCATAGAACTGCTACCCATATACAAGTCATCAACATACAAACATACAATCAGAATATCATTACCTTCTTGTTTGTAGTAAAGGGTAGGCTCACTCTTACTTCTTTGAAATCTATTCTCTTGAAAATATCCATCAATCCTAGCATACCATGCTCTTGGTGCTTGTTTGAGGCCATATAAAGCCTTCTTTAACTTGTAGACATGATTTTCTTTTCCTTTCAATTCAAAACCTTGTGGCTGTTCCACATATACTTCCTCTTCTAAGTACCCATTCAAGAAAGAAATTTTCACATCCATATGATGTATGCTCCAATTCTTCTGAGCTGATAATGGAATCAGCATTCTAATGGTCTCTTGTCTTGCTACTGGTGCAAATGTCTCTTCATAATCAATGCCATACTTTTGTGTGAAGCCTCTAGCAACTAATCTCGTCTTATGCCTTTCAACACTTCCATCACTGTTACACTTAATCTTGTAGACCCATTTGGTGCAAATCTTCTTCTTGTCATGTGGAAGCTCTGTAAGCTCCCAAGTGTCATTCCTGTGAATAGAATCCATCTCTTCTTGCATTGCTTGCATCCAAACCTCATTAGTATATGCATCTTCAAAACATGATGGATCAAAATCAGCCTTGGTAAGTAAAGCAAAATATAGTGTCTCACCTCTTGGATTTTCTTCATGTGCTTGATTTGAACTCCTTTGATAAGTGTCACTCAATCTTCTTACCTTCCTTGCAGAACTAGGACTTGAATCTGGACTTACACTTAGAATTGAACAACTAGATGAGGGGTTACTTGGTGGATTTGTAGCACTTGGAATAGAAATATTAGTGGGCTGCCCATGATCAATATCATCCCTAATAACTTCATTTAAAATAGATTTTGACTTCTCCATATGGCCTTTTTGATGACCATAAACTCCCCCTTCATCAAAAATCACATCTCTTGACACAATAAGCTTATTAGTGAGAGGATTATATAACCTGTAAGCCTTACTTTCCTCACTATATCCAACAAAAATACATGACTCACTTTTGGGATCTAACTTTTGCCTCTTTTGATTAGGAACATAAACATAGGCTAAGCAACCAAAAACTTTAAAATAATTAACATTTGGCTTTTTCTCATACCATGCTTCATACAGAGTCATCCTGTCAAGTGCACTAGTGGGACTCCGATTGAGAATATATACTACCGTAGAAATTGCATCTCTCCAAAAAGAATTACTTAATCCCTTCATTTGTAGCATGCTTCGTGCCATCTCCACCACTATATGATTCTTCCTTTCAACTACACCATTTTTTTGAGGTGTGTATGTAGTGGTGAGTTGTCTTCTAATGCCATGCATATCACAATAACCTTGAAAGGCTTTTGAATAAAATTCTCCTTCACGATCAGTGCTTAAGCATTTGATTTTGCACCCTTTGTCATTTTCTAAATGGGCTCTAAAACTCTTGAATGTCTCAAGAGCTTCACCTTTGGTCTTCAAAAAATAAACCCAACACTGTCATGAGTAATCATCAATAAAAGTAATGAAATATGATGACTTACCCAAACTCTTTGTCTGCACAGGACCACAAATGTCTGAATGAACTAACTGGAGTGGATAATGGTCCCTCCATGCATTGCCTTTTGGAAATTTCTCTCTTGCATGTTTTCCTTTAGCACATCCTTGACAAACTTCCTTGTGCTCTTCAACCTTAGGTAAACCAGAAACTAATGATTTTGATGTTAGAATCTTCAAACTATGAAAATTTAAATGCCCATACCTAAGATGCCACAATCAACTTGTATCCTCATATGCCATATATGATAAGGTTCTTGTTATGTTCACCAAAATTCAATGGAAACATCATATTCTTTGTCATAGGCAAAAATGTTACCACCCTATTTCCTTGATTCTTATCATAAATTATACATTGTTGATTTTCAAATACAACTTTATAATTCTTATCACATAATTGTCTAACACTCAACAAATTATGCTTTAAATTTGGAGTGTAATAAATGTCTTTAACACTCTTCATACCTTCTTTTGTATGGACTTCCATATCTCCTTTTGCAACAACCTTCAATGATTTGTCATCACCAAGTTTGATCTTGGATTTAAAACTTTTATCCATTATAGAAAAAAGATTTTCATTTCCTGACATATGGTTAGAACATCCCAAATCTGAATACCAAACATCTTTAGAAATATTTTCAGCTTTGTCATAAGATAAACATAAATTATCTAGAGGATTATCATCACCTTTTTGAGCATAATAAATGCTTTTACCATTATTACCTTCTTTTAATCTACACTCATAATTAAAGTGGCCATACCTGTTACAATGATAACACTAGATATTTCTTTTATCAAGTCAGCCTCTACCTCTTCCTTTGAAACCACCTCTTCCTCGGAAACCACCTCTGCCTCTATTTCTTCTTGAGTAATTCTGATTTTGACCTCTACCTTGGCCTTGATTAATTTTGATGCTACTATTGGCATCCTCATTCTTTGTGATTTGTAATTTGGAGGAAAAAGATTTCTCATCACTTTCTCCAAATGAATCTCTCAATCTTTCTTTATGAGACATCAAAGATCCAACTAGATGATCAAATTGAAGGGTAAACAAATTCTTGTTTTCTTCTATGATTATGGCAACATGGTTTCACCTTGGTGTGAGAGTCCTCAACATATTTTTGATCACAACCTCATTGTTCACAATTTCACCAAGTGTAACCATCTTATTGACCACATCTTTTACTTTGACACAATAGGTACTCACACTTTCATCTTCTTGCATCTTTAAATTCTTGAATTCTCTTTTCAATGTCTGTAACTTGACAACTTTGACTTGATCACTACCTTGGTAAGCTTCTTTTAGAGTGTTTCAAGCATCCTCTGTTATCTTTGCTCCTGCAATTCATGGAAATAGACTCTTATCTAAAGCTATTTGAATATAAAATAAGGATTGAGCATTCTTCTTCTTAGCCTCCTTCTTAGTTGTTTTATCATTTGTTGTGAGGGCATTCCAATCAGCTGGGTATGCATAACCTAATTCAATAATTTCTCACAAATCTTTTCCTATCAAAAAAGTCATCATTTTGATACACCAATAATCATACTCATTTCCATCAAATTCTAGAATGGGCAAAGAGTTAGAATTTGACATGATAAATTTTTTGGCAAAATTCCAAGTACTAAATCTTTAACCCAAAAGAAAAATACCTGCTCTGAACCAAATGTATAATTTTTGAATAAAATTAAATCATAGCCAAATATATGCAATATTCATAATATAGAAGAGATAAGAGTTGCAAAAATAAAAAATACTTCTTCTTAAAAAAATTGGAATCATTCTCCTTCTTCTTCTTCTTGAAAATAGAGATCAATTACAATGTGTTAATAGAATTGCATGTGAACATGCTTTTTTAATTATTGAATAAAATATTTTAAAATTATCTAAATAATAATTTGCATGTAATAGCAACTAAAACTAACTCTAGTCTTTCTAAGGGTTTTTTTTTTTCTAAAAAATATATTAACTAAAAATTAACTAACTGTCCAAATTTAGCTCCACAAAAAACTGTTCATGCAAACTAAATTTACACTAATAGTCTAAAAATAGAACTGAGTGAACTGCACTTCAGCATCACTTTTCAACACCCTCACACCACAGGATGGACTTCTGGGTGGATCTAGAGAATATTGGTATTCTGAATATGCCACATCTCATCATTGGCGGGGATCTCAATTTTACCACTCACCACTCTGAAGTCTGGGGCGAACATGAAAGAGTAGACTCTATGGTTGAGTTTTTCCTACGCTATATGTTACAGCACACCCTAGTGGATGCTGCTCCCTCACTGCTGGAGCCAACGTAGTCATATCACAGAACTGGTTTACAAGGTATTTCAAAGAGGCTGGATCATTTTCTAATCAAAGAAGCTCTCATCCTCAGATTAGCACATTCAAAACCATCACTTTGAAACTACACACATCTAATCATAACCCCAGCCAACTTGAACTTGTTGTGGGTATCAAGCAACCACCATCTCCATTTAAATTCAATCCACATTAGCTGATATATGAAGATTTCACCGACTTATCAAGGAATCATGGACTTCCTACTCAGCTGATCGGGGTGAACCTGCTATGGTCTGCTTTCAGAGGAATCTCATCGAGGCTAAGGCGGTTATCAAGAAATGGGCATATAAAAAATTTCTCGACTGTGATAGAGAGCTCATCGAGGTGGAAGGGAAAATCAATGCTAATTAAGAAACTTTCCACATCAAAGACTTCAGTACAGATACATTATTGGAACTTGATGATTTGGAAAGAAAAGGCTAGACTTCTTGGTTGGGAAGAAGCAAAGTGACATATGAAAAGCATAATCAATTGGTTATATGAAGGGGATGACAACACCAATTTTTTTCACTGTCATGTTCTGGCTAGGCGGGCAAAAAACACTATTTGGAACATTCACGATCAAAATGGGATGGATTATACAGATTTTGCTTCTATTTCACAGGCTGCTGTCTCATACTACAAAACCACCTTCTCGGATCCCCCTCAAGATAATATCCATGACATCATGGCTGTTGCTACCTTTTTTGACAGATGGGTCAACGAGCAACAAAATGCTACCCTTCTTCATCCTATCATTATGTCTGAACTGCACAAAACCATCCACACTTTTCGGCTTGGAAAGGCCTCGGGCCCAGATGGGTGGACCATTGACTTCTACATTAGACCATGGGACCACATTGTGGTTGATTTACTTCAGGCGATAGAGGAATCACGTATATCTGGTGAAATACATATGCCCTTTTCTTCCACTTTCATTACTAATAACCCAAAGAATGACAACCGGTCCTCTTTTGAGCACTATCGACCCATCTCGCTATGCAATGAAAACACCTCATTTTGCTTCGCCTAGTCAACAAAGCATTGTACCTTGCTACTATATAGAACATAATTCCAGAGCGAACGGCTTGGCAAAAGGGGCATGCAACCTCGGGGCAGGTAAGATTCACTTATAAATAACAAACGATGATGGAACATACCATGCAAGGGAGCTCTCCCTCAGCTAAGTGTTGGAACAACATCGCCCCTTGGGGCTGGATTGTGTGTATACAACTTTTAATGATCTATACCAGGTTGAAGTATATTGGCCTCCCTGGGTTTATATATCTTTGTATTTGCATTGATTTAGGGGTTTTCGTATCATCTGAGCCTCGTGCTCATACATGGATTACCATATTGGGTGGTTATATTGGCTGTATATTTTTTTCCAAAATTTGGAATAATAAGACACCAACATTTTTTTTTGGTTATTATATATATATGAAAAATAATTAGTTCAAATATTTTAAATATTAATTTATTTTTTAAGTTTATTCGTATATGTTTTACTTCATCACATAAAGGATATTTTTTCTCATATATATTTTCTAATAATCACAAGGTAACAAAAATCACTTTAATATATAATTTCCATTAGATTTTTTTACTAGTGGAGAGGAATGTTCAACATAATTAACCACTTTTGATTCTCAACTTTTAATCTTTTTCATCAATTACAAAGTTTTTGATGAATATAGTGATTTATTAGATACTACATTCACTAATTTTTTTTCCAACGATAAAATATGTTAGAAAGCAAGTACCTAAAATTGTGAATTATATTTACTATTCCTCTTTTGAAAAATAAATACTTAATGTTATTGTTTAATGTCATTTGAATAAATACTACTCATAAAAGTAATTTATGTAATGATTAAAATATATGCAAATACAAATCCCTAAAAAATAATATCTAATTAAGATATATTAAATACATATCTATTATATTGATTTGTTAGATAAAAACATATTTGTTATAAATAACTATATAATTTATTGAATTAATTAAATATTTGTAAAATATATAAACTATATATTATATATTTTAAAATTTTAAAATTGTTATTTAGAATGTATATTTAATTAATCATTTGTAATTAAAAACTAATTTATATATAAAATAATATTTTTGAAAAAAGTATATAATCTTTTTTTAAATCAATGTTCACCTTAATTTTTTGAGATCCATCATAAAAGACTAATACCTGTCATAATTGTTGATAAATATTAATATTTGTTGCTATGTAAAATGAATTGAAAGTTGTACAACGTATTGTGGTTGGGTTGTTTCTATAGTAATATTTAACTATAACATATAAAATAGATTATTATCAATATCAAATTTTTATAATTTATAAATTATATTATAAATAGTTTTTTTATATATAAATTAATTTTTTATAAATACTAAAATCTATGTCCACCTTTACGTATTAGAACATGCCATACATAAAATTGGATGTAGTAGTTTACTCAATTTAAAAAATTAACATTAATACACTTTATTGTAAAATATTTTTAATTTCTTAAACAAATAGTTCCTTAAGAAACTAATAACTTTTGAATAATACTATATGAAATATATATGACCTAACAATAGATTATTTCAACATATGTTTTCAAGAAAGGCTAGCTTGCTTGTTCAAAATATAATTGTGATACATAATTATGTGTACCCTAACCGAAACATATATTTATAAATAAAAAATTAAATGAAATGGTTGATCTAATAGCTTTTATTTTTAAAATAATCTTACCAATTGTGTGAAATGCAATTGCATAAATATTGGTTTATGGCTCATTGCTAATTAATATATAACCCTACAATTTTTCAACTTATAAAATAAAAGCTACAAAAGGAATAGTTGTTATGTGTAACGAAGGAAGAATATGGGGATGACTCACCACTCGAGCTTTAGATGGTGCAGTTGCTTATGATATGAATGAAAAGGTGACCTTTGTTATTAGGGGTATCCCTATATCCATAAATAGTTTCCTTTCCTCTTTGATCTTTGGTATATTTTTTGAAACTCTTGTTTTTAGTTATTCATCAGTTTATACCTCTATTTCCTCATCTACTTCATGTTTTTCAGCTTGCCTAGAGGTTTTTATTCTTACTCAATTATGAATCCATCCTCTCTTGTTATACATGAATCATATTGGATGATTTGAGTGATATTTATAGACATTTCCAAAAAAAAAAAACTTATACAAACATCATATTCATCCTCAAGATTTTGAAAGATCAAATCATGTTTATATTCTTGATGCACATAGTCTTGATTGAATTACTTATGGAAATTGTTTATTTATTGTCTTAACACCTTCTTGGAATATTAGAATCTGATTTTAGATAATCAAAATTTGAATGAGCCTCTATGTTTTTAATTCTTGGCTAACCTATCCACAATTTTGAATTTTTTGTCTCCTAATGTTGAGGGGTGGATTGTGATATTTGGCCAATCTATCCTTCCTCAAATTATAATCTACACTATTGGATAGCAAGTAAGATATCTCTTTCTCATTTGTCTTTTCAGGTAAATGCCTAGTAAAGTAAAATGGGGCTACTAGTGTATCTTCAATTTTGATAACCATATGGTCTAGGTAAAACCAATAGTCATCCAATGACTTTTGTGATCACATTATTTGCTCCCACAATTTATCCATTGGTTTCCCATTTATCTTTATTTAGATCATTAGATAAAATGTGTATAATGTTTTATGCATATATTCCCTAGATATATAGATAAGGAGGTCATCAAAATCATCACAAATATGTGTTATCCCCTTTGGCCCTAAGGAAGAATGCTAGTTATTATGGTGGTCCCACATATAACATCTACCACATAGGAAAATATGTAGAATTGGTTATCTACTTCATCACACATGGTATTTATGGGCTTTCAAATCACAACTTAGGATTTCCCCCAATGGAGGAATTCCATTGCCTTCCATCATTATAGTCAATAATGGCACCAAATCTCATCTACATGAGTGATAGATGGGGCTCCATGTATCTTGTTCAATAGGGCCATAAATTTTTTAACACCATGTCTAAATTGGGAAATGAGAACCTTTTTATTCATTAAGAAAAAAGTATTATACAACCATCTTAATAGGATAATTTTGACACTATTGTCTACGAACTAGGAACTAATTATTTTTGGATTGTATGGGATGTCTGGTTTTGGTAGTGAATAAAATTTCTTGAAATTTAAGTTGACTGTGTATGCTAAAATTTGTATATTATTATTTTTATGAAAAAGATATTTTTATAGGTTCTTATTGTAAATAAATTGTAGATTAGGTTAGCACAAGGGAATACCTCTATTTTTGTTGATTCTTTGTGGAGTCTATTTTTTTTTATCACTAGCAGGTCATCTCTATAATCCCTTTGATCAAGAGATAAATTATATTCATCCTTGTAATCCATAATAGACTTCTCATCTATATAAATTATCATGTAATTATTAATTTTCCATTCAAATTAGATCAATCAAATTTTATATCTTTAAATTCTTGATTTTTGCCAAATTAGAACATAGAAGGAGTAGGTTCCTAATTATCAAGTTCAGTAATTGATTTAATCTTTGTGCTCAATTTGAAATATAATTTTTGAAGCTGATATGGAAATCTAGATAACAAGTTCATAGTAAAAAAATTTAATTAACCTTACTTGGGACATAAGGTATAATAAATTTTATTATATTTAGAATTCGTTACCCAAATCCTCCATGCATGAGAATCAATTATAGAGTAATGGTCTTTGTCAAACATCTATCAGATTTGAATTTAGTGTTTATGAATTCATCTTTAATAGGTTTATTTTTCACATGGTGATTTATCATTATTTTTAACAACTTAAACATCTATTTTTAGCTTTAATATGCCTCAACCTTTTATAATTAACACTATGTTGTTGAGTTACTGATTTTATACTTTCTAAATTCATTTTTGATTTTGTCATTTTAGGATGCATGGAATTTTTTTAATTTCTCACTTAATTTTTTCATGTCACAAAGTATTTGTGTCAGGTCAATGTATAGAGTGGTGAGGTAATGACATTGAATATGTGGGTTTTATACACACCCAAAAAATTACCACAAGGTTTCTTATAACATTATAGGATTAGTGAATAGACTCACTCTAAGGCAAGAGTTGTAGGATATTATGTTTTATAATAGCTTGTTGGTGGAATAATTGTGAGCAACACATATTATTTACCACAGATGACTTGGTTATGGGTGATCCTATATCTAATTTTAGTGGGTGGAGGATTACGATTCTAATTAAGTCAGGTAGGATTTAAAAATAAATTTCAAAATGAGGTAAAATTAAGGTAAAAAGGAGAGCCTTTGGATAACTAGGGATAAAGCCTTTCAAGACTAGAAATTAAATTAAGATAGGATGAGTAATCTAAACCAATATTTATTGAAAGTTTTTTTAGCACACCAAAAATCAAATTAAGTGAAGAGGCAAAGGAACCATAAAAAAGTATACTCAAATATGCAAAAATGAAAGGATGCCTAACTGTTAGATTGTTATTGCACATCTACAACATGGGTTATGATAAGCATGCAAAAGATATTCAAATTAGATATAAATAAAAATTAATGAATGCATTTAAAATATATAATTCATAATAATCAAAGTACTAAGATACCAAAATGATGAAACATCTCAAGTAATCCACAAAATTGTATAAGAATTGATATTTACACATGGAGACAAGGTCAAGAAAAGCTCTTTCAAATTTATTATGGGTAAGGCCTCATATCTTCACTCTTTGGCTAAAATTATAAGTTTAAAATATAACCCCTCATTAAAAATCATGCAAAGATGCATGCACAATAACATTCCTAGAATAGACTTTTCAGTTAAAAATAAAACATACATTTACAATAAATAGATTGGAAACTAAATTACCACCTTGGTGATAACATGTAAATACATAATAATTATTAAATTAAAAGTGCTGATGTGGCATTGTTAACTAGAGGAGTCGATAGAGAAATTACATTTTCAATTGAGGTAAGGACTAAGAGATTTTTGACGTTAGGGGCATAGACAACCAATTGTGTGAATGGGATTAAACCAAAATGTGCTTCCTTGGATTTTATCTCTTCACCTAGTGTTGATGATATGTCAAACTATTATCCTATAATTTCAAAATTGAATAATGAATGCTTCAAGATTATGAGAACATCATCCATTAATATTTCTTGTTTTTCCTCTGAACTCTTGAATTCAATTGCTAGTGTCTCTATTCTTATTACACTACCCTTAAAAAATCTAACCATCTACAATACTTCCTTATTGGTTTAATAAAAAATACATTCAACTTCTTGCATTAAGTTTTCCACATAGGAATGGAGAATATTCTCAAAATTGGGTCTGTTGACAAGCTCCATGGCTTGGGTGATCACCCTAGTGATTCTTTTGTCTCTCAAAATATATTGTGCCTCACTATCAAGTCTAATTAAAATTTTGAGCAACTTCTTCATTTATCTTTGCCAATTTAGGGAAGCATCCCTCTTGGCAATCACATAGTTAAAACACCAAGAATCATCCATATTGGTCATGAGATTCAATTGGTTTAAAGAACTAATCTTTGAGCATTAAACTAAGAAACTCAATATCCTTTCCACATCCTTCATCATATTCCATAGTGTAACAATATATTCTCTATTGGCCCAAATGATTGCCTTAGAAACCCTGATGCTAGGCCAATAGAGAAGATATTAGTACTTTGGTGTATTTCTTTCATTGTCTCCCTAGTGGAGTTCACAAAGGTGTTGAAATCCTCAATATATTTAGTAGGGTCATTGGGATTTCTCTTTGGCATCTTGGATAAAGATAATAACTTCTCCCTTTTTTAAAATTCCACTTCACCTTTCATTATGGTGTTCACCATTTTTCCCTTCCTCACTATTTGAATAGTCCCACTTTCCTTTTTTAAATGAGTGAAGACTGTGGATAGCTTAGTTAAGACCAAATTTTATCTTTCATCTCTACTATTCTACATCTCTCTCACCCATTGAGGAATAATAAGTTCTCTTGTTTCAACTTCTTGAGTGGGGTCTAAGGATGTAGAAGGTGGAGTGGTCAATGGAAAGGATTTAATCAAAGTGTTTTTTAGGAAGGCACTTATTTGGATAGGGAACTGATGAATTTTCTTGCTAACCATCTCCTATGGGAATGTTTCTTTCATAAGAATTACTTTTTCCTAGAATTTAATAAGACCTAGGGTTACTTCTAAAGTAATTATTGCTTTTGGCATGGATAATGGCTGGGGCATGAGGAGATCCAATTGGGTTAACTTTTTATTGGGAACCAAGGGCTTATTGAAAATAGAAACTATGACCAAATTATCAAAATGGACTATCTAAGAGTTCTTATTAGTTTAGGAGAAGAAAGTGTATTAGAATCAATAGTAGTACTAATAGTACTAGATGATAGAAACCTGATAATTATCGAGGGTAAACTCATAGCTGAAATTTCTACATTAGAGATTGAAGAAATAATGGAAGATACTACCTCATCAATTCTTTGAATTTTTTCCTTTGTGATGTCGACTAAGGTGTCTTCTAGTTAATGCTCACATAGACTCAAAGATTTTGATTTTTTTAGCTCAGATTCTTTATCATTTGGTTGGGAAATTCCTATTTCTTGGTCTTCCTCATCATAAGGATTATCAACCAAAGATATTACTTGTTTATCTTATTATTCTTTTTATTCAAAATCCATTGTTGCTTTTACGTCCTTTTCCTCCTCTTAAGTAACTTGCTTTATAACAAGGAGACTAATTAATGACATCTCTCCTAGTTTTTTATCTTGGGATGGAGTAGGAGAGTCCTTGTGATTCCTTTGATCGGTGTAGATGGGTGGAGTAGAATTTTGATGAGATGGTAGAGGGGTTGTAGGAATAGATATGGTAGAAGTGTAATTGAAGGTGATGAAGTGGTAAGCACACATCTTGATTGAGGAGACACAAGAGATTGAAGAGAGTCTAGAGTAGTTAGAATGGAATAAAAAGCCATTTTAAAGAATTTAGGAAGACTTACTTGGGTAATTATGGCAAGGGGAGGTAAAAGAGTCATAAAAGAAATTCTTCCTTTAATCAGTTGAAGGAAATGCTAACCTATCCCTTATAGTAGCTATGCCCAGAACCTATATGCATTAATATATTAAAGTATAAAGAATTTGACGACCCATAAATCCTCTCAAAATATCCATCCTAAGTTGAGGATTGGATTCTCTTTGACTAACAAATTCATCTGGTTGTTCCTCTATAGGCTCTATTGAAGGGGAGGTAGGTTGATCCTATGGCTGAGATTCATGTGGTTGAGATGAAGGCCATTATTGAATACATGCCTTTTATGCCTCTTATTTTATTGCTTCAGGGTTTTACTATAAGGATTCAACTAGTATCATAGACATTGATTTATCTTTCAGATTTTTTCCATACCTTTGGGTCATCTAAGGCATTCAGGAAGATCTGATAATGATCATATTATTGGTGATCATGTGAGATGTGTGCCTTCTTATTTTCTTAAATATATTTAAAATACCTCCTTACTTTCTTCTAGGGATCCCATTCTCTGAAAGGTTTAAGTTATAAGATATAATAAGAATTAGCTTTACTAGCTTGAATAAAATGTGACTTGATCAAATATAAATGCTACCCAAGGATTAGGGGATTCTTGAAATAGTAGGCCAAATGCATTTGACTTGATTCCTCATCAATTTTGTTAAAGACCTTGTATGATATTTATTGTTCTGTTAGAGTGTCTAAAACATGATGTAGTAATAGTAAAGGAGTAGTCCTGGTGCCTTCTACTCAGATGACAGTTACATATAGGTATAGCCAATAGTATAACATTTTGTTTGGGATCCTTGTCATGTTTTTTGATAATATGGGCATCAAGAATCCCTACATTACTTGATATATATGAGGATAGACCTCATTTCACATACTTATAATTTCATTCCTATATCTATAAATGAAAATGAAATAAAAATATTCTCCAAAAGAGTTTACCAAATATTCATCTGAGAGCTTCCACTCCTAACCATAGCTCTTGTAAACTATGGACATCGTTGCATCCATAAGGTAGTACATCATATATAAATTATCATCTACATGCCTTTGATTAGGGTAGATAACATATGATTTTAATTGGGAGCTATTAATGTCCCCAAGTTCCATCAATTGGTTAGATGTTAGGATTATATCTAATAATGGAACCCATTTAACCTAAATGTATATAATACATTGGAAACTATATAATCTATTTAAAAGGACCATGGCTATTGCAATTCTAGGTTTGAATTGAATAATGCAATTTGAGGAGATAGTCCCTTTGGGATTCATCCTATGACCTTTTGTAAGCCATTTTTTAATATTTCCATCTGCTATGTTATTCTCAAGTCAAACATTCATTGAGACTTTATTATAGGTGGTCTCAGGATAGGGAATCCTAAGGTAGATCTCGAATTCACTACCCAAAATATAAGTAGAGGAATTCTAGACTTTCCTAACATGAAAAATATCTATAGAAATGGTTTCATTAAAAAATAAAACTTTAATGAGAACTATACATGGAATTACATTAATTTTGGTTGCTTCCTAGTGAAGTCCTTGATATTTGATTGGTATAAAATCATCGATGTATTTTTTGCCTTTTAGAGAGTGTCCATATTTGGTAGATTATGACTGGTTAGATTCCATCTCTTCCCAAATCACTGAGTAATGTGGAAATTTGAAATTTATGGGACTCTTTTAGAATACTATATCTTTAAACTATGTCAATCCCATAAATGAATATGGGGAGGGTGCTGAGGGTCTATCCTATTTTGAAGAAGAGGCCATTGTTCTCCTTTGGTCACTATAATTCTTATGATGTATCAACTGGTTCATTATGCAATTACTGACTAAAGAAAATTATGTCTCATTTAGCATTGAGGAATATTGAAAATTCACTCATTTGATTTAAATATTAATGGCCAAGTGAGTTTCCTTAGTGCATATTTTTTATATATTGTTTGTAGGGCTGAGTATTGAATGTATTTGTGTGCCTTTAATGTAGATAATAAACTTTTGCTTTGATGCCCATTTCAATTTGAATGTATTGGAGAGTTGTTAGTAATGTCATGGTGATGTCACAGAGGTATCCTATTGAGTGGATGAAGTGATTTGATAGCTTATGTGACATTGACAAAGTGTACAATGTGCTTGTCTTAGTGTACTTAAAGCTGGCTTGGTTGATATTCAGTTTTGACATGGTTAGAGATGTTCAAGGATGAGTATGGAGTATTAAACATGTGCAAGAGGTCGCTAAGATGTTTTATATGATTTGATTGCTTATGTTCATAAGTATAATTCATCTGGTAGTCTATAGTTATCATCTAGATAGTTTGAATCTAGTGGTAGAAAATCTAAGTAGGTAGTTTGATGACATCACCATTACCACATGTGGATGAGTTAGGGGGAGTTGGTCATATGGTCATGATTAAATTTATACCTATTTATTATGTGCTAAATCTTAGGTCATGCACCTAAGATCATTCAAATATATGTGGGTGAAAATTTGGGATCATAGGCATTTTGATAGTGTTTTCCCATAGCTAAATTTGCAATGGGGAAAGAAGAGCCGAGTAAGCATATTTATGAAGTTATAGCTCACACATATGGAATTCTCAAGAGGAGGTGATCATATGGGTTTTTTTAGTTTTGTGCTTAGTTGATTTATGCTAATTTTCATATCATGCACTGAAGTGCATCAAAAGATATGCATGTTCAAAGATGGCCTTCCAAAAAGATTTTGACATTATTAGCTTTGTAGCGAAAAATCTAAGTGAGCATATTAATGGTGTTATATCTCACACACATGAAGGGTTCATGACCATTTTTTAACATGGTTGCATTTTCCTATGAAAGGTGTTTATATGGTAGAAATATGAGGTCATGAGATTGATCGAGGAAAAAGATATATCTATGCAAATTAGGCTTTCCAGGCATATTACTGTTGGTCCCCATAGTCAATTTGCATTATGTTAAAGATCTAGACCTAGTGGAGATCCAAGGCTTTATGGGATTTCATAATTCCATATCCAATGGTGAACATAGAGTCAAATGGATCAATGTGATATTTGTTTATCAAAGATAAAGATTGAGCATCTTACAGAAGATCAACAAAATGTGTGTGTTCCTAAATGACAAGAAGAAGTGAGATGGCAAGAAGTGCGCATTATTAATGACTAATTAAAGTTAAAGGATAAGGATACAATGGTTAGTGGGTTATCATATAGATTGATCAAATGGTGATAATTTGTAGTTAAAGACCTGATTGATCCATAATGATCATCAAAGCACATTGAGTCAAAGTTTCTAGATTGCATGAGATGAGGTCAACTATTAGATGTTTAACATTTGGCTTTGGTAGACTATGCATTAAAATTTGGAAATATCAATGGTGTTTAATTGATCTAAATCTAAGAGGACATGAGATGTGAGCATAGTGTTTAAAGTTTAATTATGACTGTTTGTATTTGAAGATTTGAATTTGCAAAGGAAAGACTAATGTCTAATTTTTGGGCTATAACTTTTCATCCAAGACAAATTTGCTCATGATTTAAAAAATAAATATGAAGAGGACTCCATGTCATATATAGTTAAGCTAATTTTAATATTTGAAAGTGTGTACAATGAAATATATTAAGGTTCTAATTTAATTGTGTTTGTACTTGTTCTGCAAGTAACCTGAAAAGAGTAATTGAGCTTATATAGATGTTATTTCAATGTTTCATGGTAATTTATATATTTTGGAGTGTTTTGTAATCCATAGTGATGTTTTTTGTGCATTATTAATGATTTACCAATCATATGATATATGAATAAAGGCTTAGAAGGTGATTGTGTGTTCGCTCATAATGATTTTGTGTACAAAGAAATGTTTGAGCTATTTGTGCTTAAAATAAAGGGTATTGTGGTGGTTATTGGAACTTAATATGGACCTATAGATCATGAATAATGGGTACATTATGTTATAAAGTGTTCTTATATTCTTTTTTTTCTCAGAGAAGTGTCAAAAGGTGAATGGGTCTCCATAAGACCTAAAACTGACTTAGGCCTATTTTGAAAGTGGATTGTGCTTAAGTGTGACCCATCTGATATGCCTTAAGGGTGAAGTCATGTATTATGGTTAATAAATATGTTGATAATTTATGATATGTCTATATATATTGAAATTAAAGATGATGATTTATAGACTTGAAACAAGATATTTGGGAGTGATTGGTGAAAGGCTTATGTATTTGGTTTGTGGAGAGAAGGGTAGGTAGTGTGCATGTTGGTTGAGTTAATTATAATAATAGTTTGTTGACTATGTGTATGACCTATAGGTCATGTTACTAATCTTCTAATATTTCTCTTTCAATTTGAGGATATGTGATGTTGTTTGAGTGTGCATATGAGGATAGTTTGAGTAAAGAAGGAGAGAGATTATGGCATGCCTATGTGAGAGGCCTATTTGAGATAGAGATAGAGAGAATTTATGTAGAGGTTAGAAAATAGAGATCCATAATCAGGTGTTAAATACATCATTTTTAAGGTGGAGGTGTTCAAAGGAGGGTTTAAAGGATATGGTCTTCTTTAGGGGTAATTGTTCCTTGTAAAACATGTGTTTCACTAAATAATTTTGTTTAGGAGAATACGATCAAGGTTAAATTGTCCAAAGGAGTTGATCAGTCTCTTATTTATAATTTATTATAGGATAGTAGTCCATTTGTGTTGTAGGTTTGAGAGTGGGTTTTATTCCCCATGAGGGTTTCCCACATGAGCTATGTGTTATGTGTTTGATCGTATGTATGCATTGAATAAATGATATCTCTTGTTAGTGTTTCTTGATAAAATTAATAGATGTATATTGTTTAATAGTATAAAGGATTGAAATTTAAATTGAAATGTCTGGGGTCATTGATTCACTCCCCCTCTCAGTGATTGTACCTTTAATAATTGGTATCAGAGTAGGTCCTTCTTATAAGTTTAACCACTAAAGGTGATCAAAGGTAAAATGGTTGACAAATAGGTTGTGGATTATATTTAATATAAAATATCATGTGCTTTATCAAATTTTGATTCAAGCATAGATGTTGTGAAGATTCAATTAAAATATCTAGAAGTAACAATCAAGAATCTGTAGAACATGATGGTTGGTGGTCTCAACCAAAGGGAAGAACAATTTGAAAATAAAGACATGACTTACTTAGATATGCTTTTATCCAAGGATAAAAGGTATTTTAGCTCCACCAAAAGGGCCAAGAATGAAAATTCATGGATATTTAATGATCAAGAGAAAGATAGGTCAAATTTGAACAATGTCTTTTATGGGTACTGCTTCTCTTGCAATCAAATTGGTCATAGATATAGGGATTTTGCTTTCTCTCTAGAGATCAAAAGGAGTCTTA
Source organism: Torreya grandis (assembly GCA_037957365.1). Lineage (NCBI taxonomy): Eukaryota > Viridiplantae > Streptophyta > Pinopsida > Cupressales > Taxaceae > Torreya > Torreya grandis. The sequence goes on from JARHVA010005999.1 coordinate 258,456, forward strand.
TATGCTACAATTGTAACCAACAAGGTCATATAGTCAAAAACTAAAATAGATTATTTTGGAAAAAGGATATAAAAGTCATTGACACCATCAAATGGTTCAAGAAGACTAAGCCTAAGATTGAAGAAGAAAAGAAGCAGAATTCAAGCATTTCTCCAAAGGAAGAGTCAATGTTATTTCAAGAAACCTTGTATACTCAAGAATATGGGAACAAAATATGGTTCATATATATTAGATTCTCAAATCATATATTAGGAGACAAGAGCAAGTTTATCTCCCTCAAGAAGACCAACCCTGGTTCAATGAGATTTGGTGACAACAAATCTACTAACATATTTGGAAAAAGTACTATGAGTTTGGATAATGGTCATTCTAGGAATGGGAATGTCTTAAATGTATAAGGATTGAAACAAAATCTTTTTAAGTGTAAGCCAAATGTGTAGGTAAGGAAATTTTGTAACTTTTCATGATGATGTTTGTGAAGTTAGAAAGGCATGGAAATTAGTTACAAATGTTTATAAAATAGTTAACAACATGTATGTATTCCATGAATCCAAGAAGGAGGAGTGATTCACGATTCAATTGGAATAAAGAGAAGGCTTGGACATATAAATTTTGGTAACATGGTAAAGATCAGTTTAAAGGATTGGTAAGGTATATGCCCAAAATTTATAAGATTCATATTTATCTCTTCAAGGCATGTCTTGATGGAAAGCAAACCAAAAGAAGATACAAATCCAAGGAGTTCTCCATTACAAAGCCATTAGAGTTTATCAAAATTGATCTATGTGGACCTATGAGGACCCAAATTATTCAAGGTAATAGTTACTTCATGCTTCTCATTGATGATTTTACTAGGATGACTTGGATATTTTTTCTTAAAGAAAAATTAGAAGCTTTTGTAAAATTTATGGCATTCAAAATGCTTGTAGAAAATGATAAATGGTCAAAGATAAAGTGTACAAGATTAGATAGAGGATGTGAATTTTGGTCTCATGAATCTAATGATTTTTATAAAAATCAAGGGATAAGGAGACAATATTCTAATGCTAGAACACCACAATAGAATTGTGTTGTTAAAAGGAAGAATATGATTGTTTACGTGATGAGTAAAACCATGCTTCAAGATTCCAAAATATCAGATGGTTATTGGGAAGAGGCCACCAACACTTTAGTTTACATCATAAATATGTGTCAAATCTAAGAAAATGGGGATAAAAATCCTTATGAGTTATGGAATAATAAAGCAGCTAATGTCAAAAAATTTAGAGTGTTTGGGAGTAGGTGCTTCATCAAAAGAGATGAAGAGAATCTTGGAAAATTTGACTCAAGGTCTAATGAGTACATATTTTTAAGTTACTCCTCTATCAGTAGTACCTATAGGTGCTTCAGCAAGAGACTTAAAAAGATTATTGAAATTTCAAATGTAAGGGTAGATGAGACTAATAGAGTTAAGAAGCCAAAATTGAAGGTAAGTGACTCAATTAAAAATATTATTGCAAAAAATGATGAGTTATTTGTTCAAATAAATGATGAAGATGAAGAGGAGGAAGAAAGATAAGATTCTAAAGCTCCATATAAAATAATTTAGAAAGATAATCCATTCTCTCAAATTATTCAAAATGCTTGTGTAAGGTTACAGACTAAAATAATAATGTTGATCAATAAGAATCAACAAGACTCAGTTCTATTGTCCATGATTGAACTCAAAACATTCATGAAAGTAGAAAATATGTAAGTTGGAATGATCAATGAATGAATAAACTGATAAAATAGAAAGGAATGAAACATGGGACTTATTTCCTAAACCAAAAAAAAAAAATGTGATAGGTACCAAGTGGGTTTTAAAAAATAAGATGAATGAGAAAGGAGAAGTCACAAGGAACAAGGCTAGGTTGGTGTGTAAAATATATGCTCAGGTTGAAGGAGTAGATTTTGATGACAATTTTGCTTCTGTGGCAAGAATGGAAGCAATTAGACTCTTTTTGGCATATGCAAGATTTAAGGTTTTTAATGTATATCAAATGGATGTGAAATCTATATTCTTTAATGCTAACTTATAATAATAAATCTACATTGAGTTACCTAAAGGACACTTCATGTCAAGTAATCAATATTTTGTGTGTAAACTGAAGAAAGATCTGTATGGTATTAAATAGGGTCCTAGAGCTTGGTATGACAAGTTGGATAAGTATCTTTTGAATCAAGATTTTGAAAAGGGGGTAGCTAATAGCAATTTGTACATTAAGATAATCAATTAATTGTTGTTGTATATGTTGATGGCATAATTTTATGATCTTATAATGATAAAATGAGTAGAGATTTTATAGATACTATGAAGATTGAGTTTGAAATGTCAATGTTGGGATAATTACCTTGCCTCTTAAGATTATAGATTAATCAAATTGATGTAGGGATATTCATTTCAAAAGCTAAATACATCAAGGATATGCTAAGGAAGTTTGACATGATGGATTGTAAGCCAATGGGTACTATAATGATCAGAAAGTTTAAGTAAAGTAAACTGGAAGACTCACCAAAAGTTGATCAAACTTTTTATAGATTCATAATTGGAAGTCTTTTATACTCTATTGTTTCTAGCCCTGATATCATGCAAGTAGTGGGTCTTGTAGGAAGGTTTCAAGATGACCCTAGATAGTCTCACTTAAAAGCAGTCAAAAGGATCTTGAAATATCTCAAAGTCACCATAGAGAAGGGTTTAGGTATCCTAGGAGTAAAGAATTCTCTTTGAAATCTTATACTGATGCAGATTGGGCAAGTTGTGTGGATGATAGGAAAAGTACTAGTGGTAGGGTCTTATTCATGGGGGAATGCTTGATGTCTTGGTTAAGAAAAACTCAACATCTCTATAAACTATATAAACTCAATATATAACATCTACTTCTTGTTGTACATAATTCATGTGGATGAAATAAACTTTGGAAGATTATAAGGTAAGATAAAATGGACCTTGTTCTATCTATTGTGATAACACTAGTGCAGTTAGTATCTCATAGAATCCTATTATACACTCAAAGACTAAGGATATTCCTATTATATATCATTTATTGAGATAACGAGTGAATAATCAAAGTTTTAAGTTGGAGTATATGCCTACAAAATAATATCTTGTAGATATTATGACCAGAACATTATAAAAAGCTACATTTGAGTATCTAAGAGAAAGCTTGGGTGTCATTTATTTCTCTATGAATCAATAATTCTTTGGTTAAGGAGGAGCAAAAAGTTCTTGATATTTCTCTAGAGGTTTATAAAGAAGCTATAGTTTAGATGCAACATTTGTGGTCATGGAAGTGTCTTGATAAAGAAGGTTGGTGTTGGGACCAACATACCCCATTTGTTTAAAAAATTGGGACCCTTGAGAAGTATTTATATCCAAGTTTTGAAGCACCTGAACATTGAGGTATTTGATATAATTTGAAGATCATCCACTCTATTAAATAACATGCTTGTGTGATTTAATCTTCTTGTTTTAGACTAACCATGTTAACAAGTTGTGCAAGTCATTTTGTTGGTTCCATGGTGGTCACCTAAGGATTTTATGTTAAGAAATCCTGGGTGGCCCTTGATTCAAATTAAAATATTGGAGGGAACCATGTTATTAGGAACCAATTGAAACTCACCACAAAGAGAAGATATAAAAAAGGGGTTCACATGGGTTTAAGTCATGTTTTCATAACATGACTTGAGCTCTTCATTATCCTTCACCCTTTTTTCTTCTTATGTTCCTTAGGTATAATTTGATATATCTATGTGAGGTCCCCTTTTTTATTACCTAAATTAGCCTATGTTATTAATACTAAGGCCTTGATAATCATCATGAACTTAGTATTAATACCTTATGCTAAGAGATTTTATTTATCTCATCAATTCTAATGATTATCTCCCTCATCCTTTACAAGATCCTATGAATGATGCTCACTCACTAGATTTGATTAGATAGAGTGCCCTAGTCTTAAGAATTTTAGCTCAAACAAATCACACCAGGATTAATCCAATGGCATGCACTTGTTTGTTGTATTTTATCTAATGATGTGAGACATAATAAGAAAGTCAAAAGGAGCATGAGGCCCTAAGAGATGTATGTGTGTAACTTTGATGATCGAATAGAAGGAAGAAGGGGCCCACATAATAAAGGCATATAATTAATGACTAGACACCCCCCATGTGGATCGATGGCTATCACTAGCTCACTATATTTAATATAGTTGTGTGAGGCCCAAGTGGACTTTTCAAAGGCATCTCAACCTCCCAAGATGGATGCATGTCACATTTTACTTTAAACCATGACTAGCCAAGAAATCAATGGAAATCACTCACTCACTTGATTTGATCCAACGGTGTGAAAGGATCGATGAATTTTTAAATATCTATGAGCTTGACATGTGGCCAGTGCTTGACCAAGGTGATAACTGATAGAAAATATGCAACACAGGGAGGATCTTTGAGGATGCCAAGTTTCATGACTACAAACCTAGAGATAACTGGACCAATAAAAGGTGAGGACTTGGATTTGGATTGACAGATTGTGTCAAGTATAGGATCCTAATCCTAGGGCACAAAATAAAAGAGACTTTTAAAAGCCAATGGCTAGTTCCTAAATGGCAGTTATGGAAATTGTCATAAAAAACCTAGAATGATGCCACATAGACTCCATGCAAGTAAAAGGTATCCATCAAATCCAAATTATGTATGAAGTTAAAGCTTAAATATCTCTTAACATTAATGCTTTTAACCCTAAACCCTCTATAAGAAAGACCCAAATCAATTCAATTGGTTACAGTTCAATCAAGATAACATAATTGTGCTCCTGAGAACAAGTGTTATACTAAAAACCCTTGGAAATCTAAAGAGAAAAATTCAATAACATTATAAATGGTGGCTAGTAGGCAATAATTGAAGATGGAAATAGAGATTTATCTAACCTTTGATAATGAAAGGAGGATTTTTAAAGATACAAAGCTGGACCTGTTGGCACTAAACATCCATAGAGTAAGAAATTAGTCTAAATTATTATTTTAAGTGGATGAATTATAGCCTATCTCCGAGGAGGAAATGAGGAACACTATAGTAAATTAAAGGTACAATGACCTAGTTATAGTTCAAATGGCCAGCCTCCACCATGCCATGGTGAAACTAGAGGTAATACACTACATTGATGTCCTTGCTACAATCAATAATTGTAGGATAGATGAGGAATGGATTATTTGAGAGGGTAATTCCTAGTGGGTGACATACATCTCACTTTTAGCCTTTGAGACCTGTTATAAGATCCCCTTACCCCATCTCAACCTCCCTAACATGAAGAACTAGGCTAACACCTAGTACCTTGATTTAGTCCTCATACCCTGGTTAATCCAAGGACCCCATGTCTTCAGGACCCTAGATGGAAAGATCCCCATTTTCTAATTCATAGAAGGAATTAGAGTAATCATGACCATGCTAAATTGAGACTTTGGTGTCCCTTCTACTACATATGTAAATAAGGTTTGGGTGTCCTATGTCCATTTCATGGTAAAAGAGAAATTGACCCCTCTAATGGGAAACCTAATCAGCTTCTTCTTGGCTAAGTAATTCATAGCCATCAAAATATGAACCTATAAGTAGTTATATATGATTTCCTATCTATTAGACTATGATTTGGCCCCTGTAAACATCCTTGGCATTAGAAACTAGTCCCCTATTGGTAAGAACACAATTTCTCACCACTATTATAAGTTGCATATATTCAAGTACAGGAACCATATGTAATTCATCTATGATTATGTTTTCATAGCCATAGTTGAGGTCATCAAAGGAGTTCCTATGTCAAGATTGCATCCCCTTATCAATAAATGGGTCTAAACCATGGGAGATGTATGGTATTATCTTGATTGCACTATCATTAGGATAGAGGGGATCCTAACCCAACCCTACAGGCTACTAGTCTATGTCCCCAATAAGCTTGTTAAGCAATAAATTGTTTCCCAAATAATCTAGGGCATTGATAGATTATGTAGAGAGAAGAGGAAGGGCCAAATCCATCTGCTCCCTTTGGATATTGGTAGGATTGTTATAAAATATTGGAATCAATTGGAAATCATGGTTACACATATAAATTATTTTGATCTCTAATTAGATAAACTTAAAATGTGGGACCTTAGAAATAGGGTAGTTAATCAAATTAAGGAAAGAAAGGTCCTAAAGGTTGAATATGAACATAAACTAGGTGTCAGTGATGACATCTACGTTAGAGAAAAAATTGAGGAAGTGATCTATAGGATTAAAAGCTACACTATCAAGTTGAAACGTAGATTGATCAAGAACAACAAGCCTTCAGGGGAGCTATGGTAATTGTAGCCCTTGTAATATCATTTGCTACCAAGTCCTTCTAGGCCCACTCATGAGGAGCTCAAGGAGAATCCATCTGAACATTAACCCCACCAATAGGAGTCAAAAACTAAATAACCTCAGGATATAAAAGGCAAGGAGAAAGTTGGACAATCAAGATTAGAACAAAGACTTGGGGAAGTTCCCTCACCTTCAGAACTCCCATAAAGACCACCTTCTCACATGGAATTCATTAATATGATAGCTCTTGATCCAAAACATACATTGGAGGGTACCCTCATTGATATAGAAATAACATATGGCTTAGATAAAGAGGGGGATCCCTCTGAAGAAGCAAGAAATGATATGGTTGCATTAGAAAGGGAGAAAAGGAAAGTAGAGTTGGCCTTAGTCCTATCACTCCAAGGAATAAATCTAGGTTAACCTTCACTCACCCTACCATTGAAGTTAACCTCTTTAGTGATGAGTTTTCCATCTATGGATGACTAATCATTGACCATTTTATATATGGGAAGTTGTAGAAGGTCCCATCTCTCTCTCCATTATGGGCCTTGACACAAGTTGGCTTAACCATACATGATAACATCAAACCATGGATCAAAGACATAGTGGAGAAGGAAGAAGAGAGAATAATATAGATTTGACATGCTCAAGAAAGCTATAAATTTTGGAGGTGTTTGAGCCTCTAAAGTTCAAGAATTTAGAGACTAAACTCCAATTCAATCCAGACATGATAGGATTAGAAAGGATCACCACAATGAAAACAATGGTTGGTAAAGAAGAATTCACTTTTAAAAGGTGGAACCATTCACAAGGTTAACACCTATTGAATGGAAACAACATGGAGAGGCTCCCATCCATGAGGAGGATGTGGAAAGTTTAATTAAGGCTCAATCTTAGTAGGCTAGGGCTAGTATCTAGGGATTATTATAAAGAATTAAGAACCTAAAGAATGAGAAAGAGAATTTGCAAACTCAATCAATTACCTCAGTATCAGACTCCATGATTAAGATGCTTGAGGAGTTATTTCATGACATGTTCAAGGAATTAAAGTTTATGAAGTTAAGGTAGAGTGGATTAGAGGACTAGGCCACCCTAGCCAAGGTGATAGTTACTCAATAGAAGACTTATGAGGATAAGATTGGTCAACATCTTAGCATCCAGGTTAGGAATCCAATACCAAATTTTAAAGCCATCAACATGGGGCACCTAAGTGCCATTTTGGGATTTTTTGTGGACAAGGTCCAGGCCTTGAGTGCTTAGCATACCAAAGTGGAGGAACTCATTAGGAAGGATAAAGAGCTCATAGATAGAATTGAGAAGCTCCTTAGAAATATGCTTGAGGATCCTACATAGCCCACTACATTGGAAATTATTAGTGATGAAGAATTCCAACATAGAGCTACTTTGGTGACTCAAGAAATCAAGGGCAAGAGCCAAGGACAATTAGGATAGGATAATATCAAAATATTAGGTATTATATTTAATTTAAGGGAGAGAATCAATGAATCCAAAATAATTAAGGAAGCTTTGGTTAGAAATGATAGATTTTGATGAGCTAGATGATCAAGAAGAGGATCAAATCACAAGGCTTACCATGGACTTAGTCCTGGTGGATGAACGCCATAAACGAGCTATGATTATCATTCAGGAGCAAAGGGTGTCACATCCATAATCTATTTATGGTTCCCCTAGAGGAAGCATTTTTTTTAAAGTGCATGTTATTTTGTTAGCATGATTGCCTCTAGGTCAATATGTTTGTAAAAGACACATGTATGTAGTTTGTTACAAAGATAATTGTTTTTATCTTTGTACACATGTATTTTATATTGACCAATATACTACCTAGATTTTTTATAAAGGCATGTATTACCATTTGTAAAAGAGAGAGAATTTGAGCTATTTTTTGTACACTTCTGAGAAATTAATACAAAGATCAAGGAATTCTATAGGAATTATCTAGATTGATGTGTTTTGAATTGCTAAGTTTCTCAATTTCTTGTCTAAGTTTGAATATGAATAGTTTCTAGGAATACTAGATTAGATCATTAATTATAGGGTTGCTAACTTGTGTAATGTTAGGTTAGTTGAATGAAATTGAGTTTACTTCATTTTATTTGCTCTACAACAAAGATGTGCATTAGTTATCTAGATGTAATCTAAAAATTTTAAAGTAAATCCAATTCTTACTTGTATTATCATCTTATCTCCATAATTAGGCCTAGTTTGTAGTTAAATGTGAGCTTAGGCTACTTTACACTATACGTTGGTTGCGATCATGCTTGATAATCCTTAAAACCTTGTCAATGTGTTAATAATTAAAGATCAACAATCACCATTTATTTCTTACTATACCCTTTCCTTTTGCTCTTTCTTTGAACAAATCACTCTAGTTTAGATACATTGTTCACAACCATTTAGTTTAGTCATTAGTTCAGATCTAAACTAGTTTGTCAAAATTAGCACTAAGATTCATAAGAAAATGCACAAAGATGGCTCCCAACCATAAAATTTTATAAATATTTTGGAATAGTCTACATTGTTTTTTCACTATTTCACCACAAGCATCCTAATTTTCAAATACCTGCAACTTATGCCCTAAATCCTTTAGATTCTAAAATGAGAACCATTATTTAAACAGTAAGAGCACCTATGGTACATTTAGAAGCATCAATAGGAGGATCTCCACTGGCACTAGGAGGGCCATTGATACTAATTAGCCTAGAATTAGTGTCATCCTTATGCCTTTGTGTAGATCTTTGATCCCAAGTGTAAAGATTGGCACTCTTAGAGGTCTATGACATATCTTTGTGCTTTATTAAGGAAAATATCATAGTCCTTTGATAAATTATTGCTAATTTTGTTAAGTATATCTTTGAATTTAAAGATTTACAGGTATTTTAAATTATAATAACTTATTATGATAAAACATTTAGCTGGTCCCTTGCAAATTATGATGCATCTTTGAGCTACCTTTGTAGAAATTTAATGTCCTTTATCATTTATTATGAAAATATTTATAGAATTAGCCTAGTGTGCATGTTTAGTTTTTGATTATTATAAATATTAACTTGATACACCATATTTCAAATAGGATTTCACATCTTCAAGATGGAATTGCCTAGGATTCACACTAGATCACACTTAGAAACAAGAGAGCCTTTTCTTGAGCTACATAGTCATTAGAGAATCAGGTGTAATAAAAGTAGATGAATACTTTCCAAGTCTTTACCCACTTATTTTATTCAAGGGACCATTGGATTTAGACCACATCTAGGTATGGCTTGGCTAGGGAGTTCCCCCATTAATGTACAAGGGATAGTCCATGATTTACCATGTAATCCTAATAAATATTTGCCCATATTTAGTTTTACTAGTGTTGTAACTGTGAAAGAACATGTTAAGTATTTTAAATCTAATTTGAGGTTATTAAATGTCATACATGAGGATGTAGCATGTATATTATTTCCCTTTACTTTCAAGGATGCAACATATGAAAGGTTTATTAATTTGCTCAATGACTGCATTACCACTTAGAATGATTTCAACACCATTTCCATTGATTAATTTAGTAAGATTATTAGTCCTTGTATCATTTATCATCAATTCACAACCATCATAAGAGATGCTAGTGAGCATATAAGATATTCAAATACCAAATTCCAAAAAATGTATAGCAAGACTATGGAACCTTACAAACCTAGTGATGTTCTAGCCCTAGAGATTTAAAAGGATGCAATAGATCTTATGACTTATATATTTATAAATAGATTTAAAATAGTTTAGCTTCATTAGCCCAATCCTATTTTGAGGTAGTGGTTATGAGTGATCAAGTGCAACCACAAGGCCACATGGCTTACTCCATCCCTAATGTTAACCCACAAATGCCTACTCTGAACCTTTTTCCAAAAAATAACCAAAATACCCTAGATCTTAATCAAATCCCAACTTTGAACATTTTGTCTACTAGTTATGTTGCTCTTAATCAAAACTTGGGATTCTTGATTCACCAAGATTTTAATGGATCTTCTACTAATTATCAAAAGGCCTTGGCACCCACTCTTGGTTCAAAAAATAATTAGGTCCATAATTCTGAGACCCCTAAGAGAAAGAATGAGTATATTTTAAAAATGGTTCAAAAACTAAGCACTAATTTTCTCCTATTGCAAAAATAAGTTGGTAATACTAGTGAGAGTTATGGAAGGAAATTTACTTTCCAAAATTTAAACAGACTAAGAAATAGGTTTCACAATGATAGCTTCTACAATAATAAAAATGACTAATGAACCCAATGCTAGTAACAAAACCATAGACATTAATCTCATAGACATTGCTTTTCCTAACTACTGTAAAGTGCATGCTATTGCTAAATATGGTGAGATTGATGGCATTAAATTTTGCAAAGTCTTTGAAGATTTTTAGGAAGAACTAGATATATTTGAGGTAGTACCTAATAAGGAAAATAATGAAAATACATCTGGTCTTAAGCCTTCTGATCAAGATTTCATGGTGGAAACCTTTAATTTCCCTTTTCAAGATGAAAATGTACTAGATGAGATCCCAGAAGAAATACATGAATTTTAGATATTTTTGAAAAAGACTTACCCATTAAGGAATAGAGAGCAGAAACAACCTTTAACCACTTCAAATCCTCCTAATAACTATGGGACCCCTCCTAACACTACTTCAAGGAATGACCTTGAGTCACCCAAAGGAGGTTCCTCCAAGTCTAGTACTGATTTATTGAGTAAGACTAGTTATAACATAGTTGAGGACATGAAGAAGATAAAGGCTAACATCACCTTGTATGAGTTAACATAGATCACAAAGCAAATATATTTGTTGTTGGAGTCCTTAAAATTTATTAAACCTCCTAAGGTTGATCATGCTAATGTAATGGTACGTAAGGCCAAAGCTAAATCCCCCCTTTCCTGATCATAGTCAAGATGTTTGGTAAAAAATTCTATAATTACTTGTTAGAATTAGGTGCCTCTACAAATAGCATGCCTGATGGCATATGTAAAAAACTTGGCTTAACCCCCATAAAGTCTGATAGGATTGTCACCCATTTAGATAAGTCAAGGGTAAAGGTAATTGGAGAACTTCTGAATGTTCACATGTAGATAGCTTCTGAGCCTAGAGTAAAACAATTCATTAATATTCAAGTGGTTAATATGCCAGACACTTATGGGATCTTGTTGAGTAGATAATGGTCCAAGGCCATAAATGGGTATATGTCCAATGACTGCTCCCACTTATGGATACCTTGGAAGGGAGTCCCAAATCAAATTAGAGTCAAGAGGGAACCAAGAATGAAACATATGATAACAGAGTACAATGTTGTAAATGAAAGGGTTAACATAATTGACTCAGACTTAATAGTTTTCACCCTAGAAGTTGATAGGTTAGATAATCCTAATAACATGGAAACTCCTCTTAGACTATATAAATTTCATTTTGATGGTGCTAGATGCAAGGCTGGGTTAGGGGTTGGCATTATCTTAACTAATACCACAAACAAAGGTACCATGTCTCTTACAAAATATAATTCCATTACACCAATAATCTCATTGAATATGAATCTCTCATCATAGGTTTATATTTTTTTATAAAAAATAGAGCTAAGGAACTACTAATTTTTGGGGATTCAGAACTAGTACTCAACTAGGTCAGAAGTAGGTACTAGTGTAAACTCACATACCTCAATAAGAACAAGTTTAGAGTCTGGGACTTGATTGAGTCTTTTGATGTGTTAAATATCACCTCCATTCCAAGGGAAGGGAACCAATCTACATGTGATTTGACATCCACTATAGCAAATATCTTGCCTAATCTAGACTCCCCTTATTTTAGTATCAAACTAGTCCCATGTCTGTTAATACCTGACAATGTTAATCATTTCCAAGTCTTTAATGATGACTAGAAGATATCAGATTTATTGATCAATTTTGAGGCATTTGAATCCCATTTCATTAATGAGTTTGATGAAAATACAACTAGAGGAAACAAGATTGATATCAAGGTCATTTAGTTAAATGATAATAAAATCCCCAATAAGATGATAGCTTTGGAAAGATTGTTTGATAAAAAAAACTAGTTAATATTTCCAAAATCACCAAGGTGAGTGGAAAGGATTACAATGCTATAGATCTTGGCCTCTAAGAATAACCCCAACTAGTGAATCTTGGAAAGGATTGTACAAATTTTGAAAATAAGAAATCCAAATAACTCCTTACCAAGTATAAGGATGTTATAACATGGTCCTATGATGACCTAAATATCTTTGATCCAAGGGTCATTACCCATACTATACCCCTCAAATAAATTTGTAAACCCTTTAGATAGAAACAAAGACCAATAGACCTCATGATGGAACCTATGATCTTCTAAGAGGTCAAAAGGTTAATAAATGTTAGGATAGTCTTTCCCATCAAACATCAAACTTGGGTGGCCAACTTAGTGCCAGTTAGAAAGAAGAATGGTGAGAATTGGCTCTGTATTGACTTCAAAATTTTGAATAAAGCATCAAAGAAAGATAACTATCCTCTCCCATCTCTTTATCAGGTAATTCAAACTATTTTAGGTTTAACCATGATGTCCTTTCTTGATGGATTTTTAGGCTATAACCAAGTACTGGTTGACAGAGAAGATAGGATGAAGACAACCTTCACAATAAAGGGGGGAACCTTTGCTTACAAAAGGATGGCTTTTGTAATAATCAACATAGTATGCACCTTATAAAGAGCCATGGACCATGCCTTCTAAGGCCTGATTGGTAAGTGCATCATCATTTATTTTGATGACCTAATAGTTTTTTACTAAAAATAGGGAAGATAATTTTTTGCACTTGCAACAGGATTTTGAAAGATGTAGAGGGTATGGCATCTCCTTGAACCCTAATAAAAGAATATTTTATGTAACTGAAGGTAAACTATTAGGACATGTTACAAATAAATATGGCATCTCCATAAAACATGAAAGAGTGCAGACCATATCCAAAAATTAACTTCCAAATAGTAGGAAGGAACTAAAGTCATTCTTTGGAAAAATAAATTTTGTAAGGAAGCTTATTTTTGGTTTTATAAAAATTGTCAAGCCATTGAATGACATGCTCAAGAAGGATGCCAAGGTAGTCTAGAATGAGGAATCCAAGAGGGCATTTAGTGACATCAAAGAAGCCATTGGCCAAGCCTTGGTACTTATAAGTCTAGCCCTAGTACTTATAAGTCTAGATTTCTCAAAATATTTCTACCTTTACTCTTTTGCATCTGAAAACACAATGGATATCCTATTGACTCAAAACTTTGATGGGTGTGACCACCCAATAGCCTTCATGAGTACCAATTTTAAGAATGTTTAACTAAACTATTCTATGATTGATAAGCAATCATATATACTAGTAAAGGTTATAAATAATTTTAGGCACTAAATCCTCAAAAATAAGGTGCATGCCATTCTAAATGACCCTACCACTAAGCTTATGATGAGTCAAAGTGAGATAGGAGAATATAGAGGTAAGTATATGTCAATTTTTTAGGAATATGACTTAGAGATGAAGGTAACAAAGCTAGTAAGGTGCCAAGGTTTGATTCAGATGATTGCCAATACTCATCCTAGGCTAAATATTATGAATGTAGGCCAACATAATTTTTAAAGCAATGAATGGTATAATTAAATCATACATTTGATAATCAATGGTACTTGTCCTATAGGCCTATCTAAGGAGAAAAATAGGGCCTTAAGGCTCAAGGCAACCCATTACCTGATCAAGGATGGAATATTGTACATAAATAATTTTGAGGGAATCTATTTAAGATGTGTTTCAAAAGAAGAAGCCACCCAAATTATGACCACATTTCATGAAAATATGGGAAGTGGACTTCCCTCTGGAATAATTATATCCCATAAAATCCTAAGGGCTGGTTACTATTGGCCTACTATCTTCAAGGATGCTCACAAACATGTGAGAATATGTCAGTCTTGTCAAATATTCAATTCCAAAGAGCCAAAGGTAGTTATACCTATACAACCCATTATGATTGACAAACCATTTTCATAATAGGGTCTTGAATTTATTGGATTAATCAACCCTAACTCATCTAAGGGTCACAAATACATCTTAATTTCGATGGATTATTAGACTAGGTGGACTGAGGTAGTGGCCACCAAGCAATGTAGAATGGAAGAAGTGATCAACTTCATGGAAGAAAATATATGTATTAGATTCAGAACCCCAATCTCTTTAGTATGTGATAATGGATATGTATTCATTTCAATTGAGCTGACTAAATGGGCTTATGACAATGGTATTACACTTATATTTTCCTCCAACCACTATCGCTAAGGGAATGGTGTTTTTTAATCTACAAATAATAAACTAATGAAGGAAATCAAGAAGTCTATAGAAGAAAAACCAAGGAATTGGCATAAATTACTTAAATTTGCACTTTAGGCTAATAAAACAAGGATCAATCAAGCCTTGAAAGCTTCACAATTTTAGTTGGTGTATGGGTAGGATCTTATCTTTCCCATCACTCTCAAAATACCTACATACAAATTTATACAAGAATACATGAAAGAAAGCCAAGAACATGCCACTTCCATACTATTAGACATCGTCTAGATGGAAGATGATAGGGAAAGGGTTTTTATTGACTTCAATAGACACTAGGCCATGTGAAGAGATGGTTTGACAAAAGATCTAAGATCAAGGTGTTTAGGCAGGGAGACTTTGTCTTCTTTTGGGACAAAGCATCCAAACCCAAAGGTAAGCATGGAAAATTCACACCCATGTGGATTAGCCCATACCAAATTATAGAGACACTAGGGAATAACACCTTCAACCTCAAAGATTTACAAGGGGCAGAGTTTATATTGCCTACTAATGGGAACTGCATCAAGCACTACTTTTCTACCACCCCTCTTGGGGTCTTCATAGAGTAAGATGTAAGGTGATTAGGCTATAATAGGTAGGTTAGTTATTTTTATTTGGGTATCTTTCCTTTCATATCCATGGTTTGTACATATGTTTTTTCATGAGTGTTTGGTTTCTTGGTGTTGATTTCTTCCTTTTGTTGTTTGTTGCTTGCCTATTGTTTTGTTCCTTGATTTCAAGATGTCTTTAGAGACATCGTTGAGCTTATAAGTTATGAAATATGATAAATATGTGCCCTAATTATAAAATGAAGGTATGAACCCCATACAAAGGTAGCCATGGTCTTGAAACCTAGAATTATGTTATAGTTGAGAGGAACTAAGTATAGATAGGTGGAGAGAAATCCATTCCATGAGACCTAAGTCATGACCTTGGAGCCACATTAATTTTAAGATGATTTTCACTTAAGGATTGGAGACTTAAATTATCAATAGTTGCAACCATGAGTGATCCTCCAAAAATCAAATATTTGACCAAATCTTAAACTTGGATATCTTGGTTCCCAACCTTATTGAAAGCATAAAAATACAAAGTATAAAAAATAAGAATACAAGGCAAAAAATTAAGCTTTCATACAAAGGTGATTCAAGTAATCTCCATCAGGGCTATGGATGCCTGGATAACGATGGATAAAGGCAATGAGTGGAGCCAAAGGTATCTCTATTGGGGATATGGATGCATGATTGGTGTAGAACAATGCCCAATCCATCACTAAGAAATTCCATGATTCATAATGAATGTTCAGTGTACCTTAGGTCAAAATAAATGATTGAGGATAAGAAATTAAGGACTGCTTCTTGAATCTTATGGAAAATAGTAAGTGGAATCAAAGCACACACACATCTGAGGTATGTCCTAATGTTTGACCTTTAATCCATGAGAGCAAGGTTTGTTTAAACCATAATTGAATCTAGATAGTGGTTTTTGATCAAGTGGAATGATGACCTCAATATTTGTCTAAACTCTGAGTCTAAAAGTTATAACATATTGTTATGTTTCCCATATAAGTCACCATGTACTGGGACCAACACACCCCATTAATTTAAAAAATTGATAACCTTGAAAAGTATTTATATCCAAGTTTTGAAGCACTTGAACATTGAGGTCCTTGAAATTTTTTGAAGATCATCCACTCTACTAAAGAGCATGCTTGTGTGATTTAATCTTCATGTTTTATACTAACCATGCTAATGAGTTGCACAAGCCATTTTTTAAGTTCCATGGTAGTCATGCAAGGGTTATTTGTTTAGAAAACTTGGGTGGCCCTTAATTGAAATTCAAATATTAGAGGGAACCATGTTAGAATGAACCAATTGAAACTCACCACAAAGAGAAGCTATAAACAAGGGGTTCATATGGGTTTAAGTCATGTTTTAATAACATGACTCAAGATCTTCATTATCCTTCCTCCCTTTCTTCTTCCTAAATTCCTTGGGTCCAATTTGATATAACTCCATGAGGTCCCCTTTTGTATTACCTAACTTAGCCTAGGTTATTAATAATAAGGCCCCAATAATCATTGTGACCTTAGTCTCAATACCTTATGCTAAGAGATTTTATTTATCTCCTCAATTCTAATGATTATCTCCCTCATCCATTTCAAGATCCTATGAATGATGCTCGATTACTAGATTTAATCAAATAGAGTACCCTAGCCTTAAGATGTTTTCTTGAATAACTTGAAATAAGGTTAATCCAATGACATGAACTTGCTCACTAGATTTGATCCAACAACTCATGGCATAAGAAGAAATTCAAAAGGAGAATGAGGCCCTAATAGATAGATGCATGGTGATTTGATGATTGAATATAATGAAGAAGGGGCCCACCTAATAAAGGCATCCAATTAATGACCAGACCCCCCTTGCATGGATCAATGACTATCATTGGCCTATTAGATTTGATCCAATAATGTGAGGCCCAAGTGAACTTTTTAGAGGTATCCCAAGATCTCGAGATAGATGTGTGTCATATGTTCATTTAAACCATGAATGCCAAGAAATCAAGGATAATCACTCACTTACTAGATTTGATCCAATAGTGCAAAAATCTTGATGAATTTTCAAAGCTCTATGAGTTTAACATGTGGCCAGTGCTCGACCAAGATGATAACTAATAAAAGATACATAGCGTGGTTAAGATCTGTGAGGATACCAAGTGTCAAGACCACAAGCCTAGAGATAATTGGACCAATAAAAGGTGAGGACTTAGATTTGGATCGATAGATCATGATAATTCTAGGGTGTTGATCCTAAGGCATGAAATAAAGGAGGCTTTTAAAAGTGAATGTCTAGTGCCCGAATGACACTTATGAAAATTGCAATAAAAAACCTAGAATGGTGACACATAGACTCCATGAAAGTAAAAGGTCTCCATCAAATCTAAAGCATATATGAAGTAAAATCTTGAATATATCTTAAAATTAATGCTCCAAGACCTAAACCCTCTATAAGAAAGACCCAAATTAGTTTAATTGGTTATAGTTCAATCAAAATAGCATAATTGTGATCTTGAGAACAAGTACTATAACAAGAACCCTAGGGAATATATTGTGAAAAATTTCATGACATCAAAAATTATGGCTGGTAGGAAATAATTGAAAATGGAAATAGAGCTTTATCTAACCTCTGATAAGGAAGGGAGGATTTTCAAAGATACAGAGCTAGACCTGATGACCCTAAACATCCATGGAGTAAGAAATTGGTCTAAATTATTCTTCTTGGTGGATGAATTAAAACCTATCTCCCAAGAGGAAATGAGGAATGCCACAATAAATCTAAGGTATAATGACCTAGTTTCAATTCAAATGACTAGTCTCCATCATGCCATAATGCACTACATTGATGTCCTTGCACCCATATTTGTTTATTATCAGATAGATGGGGAATGGATTATTTGAGAGGGTAATTACTAGAGGGTGGAATACATCTCTCTTGTAGCCTTTAAGATCTATTATAATCTCCCTTACCCCATGTCAACCTCCCTAACATGAGGAATTAGGGTAACACCCAAGACCTTGATTCAGTCCTTAGATTTTGATTAATCCAAGGACTCCATATCTTCAGGACCTTGGATGGAAAGATCCCTATTGTCTAATTCAAAGAAGGCTTTAGAGTAATCATGACCCCACTGAATCAAGCCTTTGTCACCCCTTCTACCACATATGTGAACAAGGTCTAGGTGTCCTATGCCCATTTCATGGTAGAAGAGAAATTAACCCCTCTAGTAGGAGACCTAATCAACTTCTTCTTGGCTAAGAAATTCATAGAAATCAAAAGATAGACCTATAAGCAATTATATATGATGCCCTATCTATTGGATTACTTTATGGCCTTTGTAACCTTTCCTAGCATTAGAAATTGGTCCCCTAATAGTAGGACCACAATTTCTCACCACTATTATAAGTTGCATATATTCAAGTACATCAACCATATGTAATTCATTTGTGATTGTGTTTTCCTAGCCATAGTTGAGGCCATCATAATAGTTCTTATGTCAAGATTACATCCCCTTATCAAGAAACATGTGGAAACCATGGGAGATGTATGGTCTTATCCTAATTACACTATCATTAGGATAGAGGGGATCCTAACCCAACCATATAGGATACAAGTCTATGTCCCCAATAAGCCTGTTGAGTAATAAATTGCTTCCCAAATCATCTAGTATGTTGACAGATTATGTAGAGAGAAGAGGAAGTGCCAAATCAATCCCCTCCCATTGGATATTGGGAGGGTTGTAATCAAAGAATGAAAGCAACTAGAAATCATGGTTAAAAATATAAATTTTTTTAATTTCCAATTTGATGACCTTAAAATGTGGGATGCTAAGAATAGGGTAGTTAATCACATTAAGAAAAGAAAGATCCCAAAGTTTGAATATGAACATAAACTAGGTGTCGTGATGACATATACATTAGAGGAAATTTTAAGGAAGTGCTCTCTAAGATCAAAAGCTAAAATATCAAGTTGGAACATTTATTGATCAAGGATAACAAGCCTTTATGGGAGATGTGTAAATTACACCCCTTGCAATATCATTTGCTACCGGGTCCATCTAGGACCACTCATGAGGAGCTCAAGGAGCAGCCATCTGAACCTCAACCCCACTAATAGGAAGCACAAGTTGAGTAACCTCAGGATATAAAATGGAAGGATAAAGTTAGAGAACTAATATTGGAAAAGAGACCTAGGGAAGGTCCATCACATTCAGAACTCCCACAGAGACCACCTTCTCCCATGGAATTTATTTATATGATAGATCTTGGGTAAGAAGAGACATTGGAGGGTACCCTATCTGATATAGAAGAAACATATGTCTTATATATAGAGGTGGATCCCTCTAAATAAGTAGGAAAGGAGATGGTTCTATTAGAAAGGGAGAAAAGTAAAGTAGAGTTGGTCTTGGTTCCTATGACTCCAAGGAATAAATCTAGGTTGAACATCACTCACCCTAACAGTGAAGTCAACCTATTCAATGACGAATTTTCCATCCATGGAAAAGTCATCCCTAAATTATTTGTATATGGGAAGTTTCAGAAGGTCCCATATCTCTCTCCTTCATGGGCCTTGAAAAAAACTAGCTTAACCATACATGATAACATCAAACTATAGATCAAAGATAGTGGAAAAGCAAGAAGAGAGAAGAATATAGGCTCAACATCCTCAAGAAATATATAAATTTAACACCCCTAGAGCCTCCGGTAGTGAAATTATGGAGGTGTCTGAGCCTCCAAAGTTTAAGAAGCCAAAGACTAAAGTCTAACTCAACCCAAACATGTTAGGATTAGAAAGGATCACCATAAGGACAAACATGGTTGGTCAAGAAGAATTCACCTTTCAAAAGGTGTAACAATTCATAGGGTTAACCCCTATTGGAGGGAAATAACTTGGAGAGGCTCCCATCCATGAGGAGGATGTGAGGTTCAATATCAATAGGCTAGGGCCACTGTCCAAGGATTAGTGCAAAGAATTAAGATCCTAAACATGGAGAAAGAGTATTTTTAAACTCAAGATATTCTCTTTGTGCCAAACTCCATGATTAAGATGTGTATGGAGTCATTTCATAACATGTCTAAGGCATTAAATTCTATAAAGTTGAGGTAGAGTGGATTGGAGGACCAGGCCACCCTAGCCAAGGAGCTGGTTACTTAGTGGTAGAATTTTGAGGATAATATTTCCCAACTTCTTAAAATCTAGGTTAGGAAGTAAATACCAAATTTTAAAGCCAACAACATGGGGCACCTAAGTGCCATTTTGGGAATTGTTCTGGATAAGGTCTAGGCCATGAGTGCTTAGCATACCAATGTGTAAGAACTTATTAAGAAGGATAAATATCCCATAAAAAGAATTGAGAAGCTCCTAGGAACTTTGCTAAAGGATCTTGCAGAGCCCACCGCCCTAGAAATTATTAGTGATGAAGAATTCTAGCACAAAGCCACTTTGGTCACTCAAGAAATCAAGGGCAAGAGTCATGAATAATTAGGACATGATAATAGAAAAATATTAGGTATGATATTCAATGCAAGGGGGAGAATAAATGAAGTTAAAATCATTAAGAAAGCTTTGGCTAAAAATGACAAGTATTTTAATGAGCTAGTTGATCAAGAAGATGAGGGCATCAAAATACCTATTGTGGACTTAGGCCTGATAGATGAACAACATGAATGAGTTATGAGTATCCTTCAATAACAAAGTGTCCCACCTCCATAATATATTTATGGATCCCTTAGAGGAACCTTTTTTGTTAAGGTGCATGTTATTTTTTAGTGTGATTGCCTCTAGGTTAGTATGTTTGTAAAAGACACATTATTGTAGTTTGTTACAAAGACAATTTTCTTTATCTTTATACATCTATATTTTATACTGGTCGATATATTTCTTGGCTTTTCTATAAAGACATGTATTACCATTTATAAAATAAAGAGACCTCAATCTATTTTTTGTACACTTCACAGATATTAATACAAAGATCAAGGAATTCTACAAGAATTATCTAGATTGATATGTTTTGAATTGCTAATTTTCTCAATTGCTTGTCTAAGTTTGAATATGAATAGTTTCTAGGAATATTAGGTTAGATCATTAATTATGGGGTTGCTAACTTGTGTAATGCTAGGTTAGTTGAAAGAAATTGATTTTACTTCATTTTATTTGCTCTGCAACAAATATGTGCATTAGATATCTAGATGTGGTGTAAAACTCTTAAAGTATATCCAATTCTTACTTGTATTATCATCTTATCTCCACAATTAGGCCTGGTTTGTAGTGAAAAATGAGCTTAGGATAATTTACATTATACACTGGTTGAGATCATGATTGGAAATCCTTGAAACCTTTTCAATGTGTTCATAATTAAAGATCAATAATCACCATTTCTTACTCTACCATTTCCTTTTGATCATTCTTTGAAAAATTCACTCTAGTTTAGATACATTGTTCATAACCATTTAGTTTAGTTAGTAGTTCAGTTCTAGACCAATTTGTCAAAATTAGCACTAAGATAAGAAAAGGCACCAAGATGGCTCCCAACCATCAAATTTTATAAATATTTTGGAACAATTTACATTGCTATATTGCTATATCACCACATGCATCCTAATTGGCAAATACCTACAACTCATGCCCTAAATCCTTTGGATTATAAAAGGAGAAGTGTTCTTTAAACACTAAGATCACTTATGGTACTTTTATAATAATCAATAGGAGGATATCTACTGGCACTATAAGGAGGGTCGTTGATACTATTTAGCCTAGAATTAGTGTCATCTTTACACCTTTCTATAGATCTTTGATCTCAAGTGTAAAGATTGGTAGTCTTGGAGGTCTCTAACATATCATTGTGATTTACTAAGGAAAATATCATATTTATTTGATATATTATTTCTAATTATGGTAATTATAGATTTTAATTTGATGATTTGTAGGTATTTGAAATTAGAATGGCCTATTCTTATAGAAAAATAGTTGATCCCTTGCAAATTCTGATGCATCCTCAAGCTAAATTTATATAAATTTGATGTCCTTTGTCATTTATTACACAAAAATTTATATAATTATCCTAGTGTGCATGTTTATTCCTTTCTTATTTTAAATATTAACTTGATACACCATGTTTTAAACAAGATTTCACATCTTCAAGCTAGAATTGCATAGGATTCACACTAAATCATGCTCAGAAACAAGAGAGATTTTTCTTGATCTAAAAATTCATTAGATAACTACGTGTGATAAAAGTATATGAATAATTTCAAGTATTTACCCACTTTTCCTATTCAAGGGACCATTGCATTTAGACCACATCCAAGTCTAGCTTGGCTAGGGAGTTCCCGCATTAATGTATAAGGGATAGTCCACGATTTACCATATAATCTTAAGAAATATTTGCCCATATTTAGTCCTACTAGTGTTGTAATAGTATAAGAACATGTTAAGTATTTTAAATATAATTTGAGGTTATTAAATTTAATGCATGAGGATGCAGCGTGTAGACTATTTCCTTTTACTTTCAAGGATGCAACATATGAATGGTTTCTTAATTTTCTTGATGACTGTATTACCTCTAGGAATGATTTCAACACCATTTTCATTCATTAATTTGGTAAGATTATTAGTCCTTGTGTCATTTATAATCAATTCACAACCATCAAAAGAGATTCTAGTGAGCCTATAAGATCTTTCAATGCCATATTCCAAAAAATGTATAGCACGACTATAGAACCTTACAAACCTAGTGTTGTTTAAGCCCTAGAGATTTACAAGGATACAATAGATCCTATGAATTATGTATTTATAAATAGATTTATCCAAGTTATAGATTCATTAGCCCAAGACTATTCTAAGGTAGTGGTTATCAGTGATCAAATGCAACCATAAGGCTACATGGCTTATTCCATCCCCAATGTTAACCCACAAATTATTGCTTTGAACCTTTTTCTAAATAATAACCAAAATACCCTAGCTATTAATCAAATCCCAACTCTAAACATTTTTCCTACTACTTATTATACTCATAATCAAAACTTAGGATTACTAAATCACCAAGATGCTAATGAATCTTATACTAATAATCAAAATGCCTTGGCACCCACTCCTGGTTCAAACAATAATTAGGTCTATCATTCTGAGAAACCTAAGAGTGAGAATGAGTCTATTTTACAAATGGTTAAAAAATTTAGCACTAATTTTTTCCAATTGTAAAAATAATTTGGTAATATTGGTGAAAGTTCTAGAAGGAAACTTACTATCCAAAAGTTTAACAGACCAGGAAATAGGTTTGACAATGATAAATTCTAAAATAGTAACAAGACAAATGAACCCACTACTGGCAAAAAAACCATGGACATTAATCTCATAGACATTGCTTTGCCTAACTACTATAGAGTACATGTTACTACTAAACATGGTGAGATTGATTGCATTGAATTCTACAAAGCCTTCAAAGCTTTTCAAGAAGAACTAGATACATTTGAGGTATACCCAATAAGGACAACAATGCAAATACGTCTGACCCTAAGCCTTCTAACAATAATTTCATGGTGGAAGCCTTTGATTGTCCTTTTCAAGAAAAAAATGAACCAAATGAGATCCTAAAATAAATCCATGCACTTTACCAGGTCTTGAAAAAGACTTACCCATTGAGGAACAAAGAGCAAAAGAAAAATTTGACCACTTTAACTCCTCCTAATAACTATGGGATCCCTTCTAACACTACTTCAAAGAATGACCCTAAGCCACCCAAAGGAGGTTCCTCCAAGCCTAATACTGATTCACCAAGCAAGATTGGTTATAACATAGTTGAGGACATGAAGAAGATAAAGGCTAACATCCCCTTTTATGAGTTCACATAGGTCATAGAGTAAAGATATTTGTTGTTGGATTCCTTGAAATTTACCAAACCTCCTAAGGTTGATCATGCTAATGTAACAGTACATAAGGCTAAAGCTGAATCCCCCCTTTCCTAATCATAGTCAAGATGTTTATTAAAAACTTTCACAATTGCTTGTTAGACTCAAGTGCCTCTACAAATATCATGTTTGCTCACATATGTAGACAACTTGGCTTAACCCTCGTCATGTCTAATAGGATTGTCACCTAGTTAGACAAGTCAAGGGTAAAGTTAATTGGATAACTTTTGACTGTTCACATGCAAATAGCTTCTAAGCCTAGAGTAAAACAATTCATTGACATTAAAGTGGTTGATATGTTAGATTCCTATGGGATCTTGTTGAGTAGAGAATGGACCAAGGCCATAAAGGGGTATATGTCTACTAACTACTCCAACTTATGGCTACCTTGGAAGGGAGTCCCAAATCAAATTAAATACAAGAGGGAACCAAGAATGAAACATATGATTATGGAGTACAATGATATAAATGAAAGGGTCAACATAATTGACTCAGACTTAGGGGTTTTCACCCTATAATCTAATAGGTTATATAGTCATAAGAACATGGAAACTTCTCTTGGATAATAAAAATGGCATTTTGATGGTGCTAAATGCAAGGTTGGGTCAAGTGTTGGCATTCTCTTAATTGATCCCACTAGAAAATGGTACCATGCTTCTTATAGACTCCAATTCCCTTGTACCAATAATCTCATTGAATATGAAGCTCTCATCCTAGGTTTGTAATTTTCTATAAACAATAGAGCTAAGTAAGCACTAGTTTTTGTAGATTCAGAACTAGTAGTCAACTAGGTCAGAATCAAGTACCAATGTAAACTCTCATACCTTAAGAAGTACAAGTTTAGAGTCTAGGACCTAATTAAGTCTTGTAATACATTCAACATCACCTCCATTCTAAGGGAAGGGAACTAAGCTATAGATGAGTTGGAATTCAGTACAATAAATCTCATGCCTAATATAGGATCCCCTTATTTTAAGTAATTCATATTGTTTCATGTTTAGCCATGATGTCCTTCTTTGATGGATTTTTAGGCTATAACGAAGTACTAGTTGACAAAGAAGACAAGATGAAGATAACCTTCACAATTAAGTTGGGAAATTTTGATTATAAAAGGATGCCTTTTGGACTAATCAACACATGAGCTACCTTCCAAATATCCATGGACCATACCTTCTAAGGCCTAATTGGTAAGAACTATAGCCCTCAAAATCCTAAGGGCTGGTTAATATTAACATACTATATTCAAGGATGCTCACAAGCATGTGAGATAACTCCACTCTTGTCAAATATTCAATTCCAAAGAGACAAAGGTAGTTATGCCTCTATAACCCATTATGATTGGTAAAACATTTGCATAATGGGGTATGGACTTTGTTGGAGTAATCAAACACAAGTCATCTAAGGGTCACACATACATCTTAACTACCATGGATTATTGCACTAGGTGGACTAAGGAAGTGGCCACCAAGTAATATATAATAGAATAAGTGATCAGCTTCTTGGAAGAAAATATATGTACTAGATTTGGGACCCTAGTCTCTTTAGTATGTGATAATGGATCTACATTCATTTCAATGGAGATGACTGAATGGTCTTATAATAATGGAATTACACTTAAATTTGCCTCCATCCACTATCCCTAGGAGAATGGTGTTTTTGAATCTACAAATAAGAACCTAATGAAGGATATCAAGAAGTCTATAGAAGACAAACCAAGGACTTGGCATAAATTACTTAAATTTTCACTTTGGGCCGATAGAGAAAGAATCAAGCAAGCCTTAAAAGATTCATAATTTTTGTGGGTGTATGGATAGGAGTCCATCTTTCCCATCACTCAAAAACTTCTTACATATAAATTTATGAAAGAATACATGGAAGAAAGCCAAGAACATGCCACTTCAATACTATTAGACATCATCTAGATGGAAGACAATAGGGAAAGGGGTTTTGATAACTTTAGCAGACACTAGACCATGGTGAAGAGATGGTTTGACAAAAGATCTAAGATTGAGGTGTTTAGGTAGGGAGACTTGGTCCTCCTTTGGGATAATCACTTGAACCCAAAGGTAAGCATGGAAAATTCACACCTCTATGGATTGGCCCATACCAGATTATAGACATACTGGGGAATAACACCTTCAAGATCAAAGAGTTACAAGGGGCAGAGTTCATATTTCCTACTAATGGGCAATACATCAAGCACTACTTCTCTACCACACCTCTTGGGTTCTTCATGGAGTAATATTTAAGGTGATTAGGTTAGAATAGGTAGGTTATTTATTTTACTTTGGATATGTTTCCTTTCGTATGTCTCATTTATACATATATTTGTTCATGAATGTTTGGTTTCCTAGTGTTGCTTTATTCTTTCTATTGTTTGTTGTTTTCCTATTGTTTTGTTCCTTGATTTCAATATGTCTTTAGAGACATCCTTGAGCTTAAAACTTATGAAATATGATCAAGATGTGCCCCAATTCTAAAATGAAGTTATGAACCCCATACAAAGGTAACCATGGTTATAGAACCTAGCATTATGTTATAGATTAGAGGAATTGAGTATAGACAAGTGGAGAGAAAGCCATTCCATGAGACCTAAGTCATGACCTTGGAAACACATTGGTTTTAATAAGATTTTCACTTAAGGATTAAAGACTTAAATTATCAAGAGTATTCCATTAGCTATCACTTAATCAACATCATTGCCTAGGATAAGAGTTGTAACCATGAGCAATATTCCAAAAATAAAATATTCGACCAAATTCTAAACCTAGCTATCTTGGTTCCTAATCTTACTTAAATAATAAAAATACAAAATACAAAAAATAAGAATACAAGGCAAAAAATGAAGCTTTCATACAAAGGTGATTCAAGAAATCTCCATCGAGGCTATGGACATCTAGTTAGCAATGGAGAAAGGCCATAAGTGGATCCAAAGGTATATCTATCAGGGATATGGACATCTGGCTAGAAGTAGAAAAATTCCCAAGCCTTGCCTAAGTAAAGCTATGATTCATAATGAATGTTCAGTGTATCTTAGGTCAATATAAATGATTGAGGATATGAAATTAAGGACTGTTTTTTGAATCTTATGGAAAATAGTTAGTGGAATCAAAACACACACTCAGTTGGGGTATTTCCTTATGTTTAGCCTTAAATCTAGGAGTGTAAGGTTTGTTTCAACCATAATTTAATATATATGATTGTGTTTGATCAAGTAAAATTATGACCTCAATGTTTGTCTAAAACTAGAGTCTAAAAGTTCTAACATATTGTTATATTCCCCCTAGAAGTCACCATTTTTTGGGACCAACATACCCCATTCATCTAAAAAATTGGAAACCTTGAGAAGTATTTATATCTAAGTTTTCAAGCACCTGAACATTGAGGTCCTTGACAAAATTTGAAGATCATCCACTCTATTAAACATCATGCTTGTGTGATTTAATCTTCCTATTTTAGACTAACCATACTAATGATTTGCATGAGTCATTTTAAAAGTTACATGGTGTTTACCCAAGGGTTTTATGTTTAGAAACCTTGGGTGGCCCTCAATTCAAATCAAAATATTGGAGGGAACCATGTTGATACGAACCAATTGAAACTCACCATAAAGAGAAGCTATAAACAAGGGGTTCACATGGGTGTAAGCCATGTTTTCATAACATGACTTGAGCTCTTCATTATCCTTCCCCCATTTATTTTTCCTAATTTTCTTGGGTCTAATTTTAAATAACTCCATCGATTCCCCTTTTTCACTACCCAACTTAGCCTAGGTTATTAATACTAAGGCCCCGATAGTCATTATGACCTTACTCGTAATACCTTATGATAAGATATTTTATTTATCTCCGTGATTATAATTATTTTCTCCCTTGTCCTTTGTAGGATCCTAAAAATTGTGCTTGCCAACTAGATTTGATCAAATGGAGTGGCCTAACCTTAAGATTTTTGGCTTAAATAACTAGTAGGAGGATTGATCCAATGGCATGTGCTTGCTCACTAGATTTGATCCAATAGTTAGAGGGATAAGAATAAATTCAAAAGGTTCATGAGGCCCTGAGAGATAAATGCATGGCACTTTGATGATCAAATAGAAGGAAGAAGGGACCCACCTAAAAAAGGCATCCAATTAATGACTGGACCCCCCATTTGGATTGATGGCTATCATTGGCCTACTATATTTGATCCAAAAACATGAGGCCTAGGTGGAATTTTCAAAGGCATCTCAAGATCACAAGATGGACACATGTCACATTTTAATTTTAACCATGATTGGATAGGAAATCAATGAGAATTTCTCACTCACTGGATTTGATCCAATGGCACAAAAGGCTTGATGAATTTTCAAAGTTCCATGAGCTTGACATGTGACCAGTATTCAACCAAGGTGATAATTAATAGAAGATACATAGCATGGGGGGAATATGTGAGGATGCCAAGTGACATGACCACAATCCTAGAGATAACTAGACCAATAAAATGTGAGGACATAGATCTGGATCGATGAATTGCACTAAGTCTAGGATCCTGATCTTAGGGAACAAAATAAAGGAGACTTTTAAAATCCAATGGCTAGTGCCTAAATGACACTTATGAAAATTATCATGAAATGCCTAGAATGATGGCACATAGAATCCATGTAAGTAAAAGGTCCATCAAATCAAAAGCATGAATGAAGTTAAAGCCTAAATATCTCTTACCATTAATGCTTTGAACACTAAGCCCTCTATAAAAAAGACCCAAATTAGTTCAATTAGTTACAATTCAACCAAGATAGCATAATTATGCTCCTAAGAACAAGTGCTATAATAAGAACCCTTGAAAATCCAGTGCAAAGAATTTAGCAACATCAAAAATGGTGGCTAGTAGGCAATAATTAAATATGGAAATAAAGCTTTATCTAACCTCTAACAATGAAGGGAAGATTTTCAAAGATATAGAGCTAGACCTAGGGGCCCTAAACATCCATGAAGTAAGAAAATGGCCTGAATTGTTATTCTTGGTAGATGAATTTTAGCTTATCTCTCAAGAGGAAATAAGGAATTCCATAGTAAATCAAAATTACAACGACCTAATTATAGTTCAAATGGTTGGTTTTCACCATGCCATGATGAAACCAAAGGTAATGCACTATATTGATGTCCTTTAACCCATCTTTATTGATTATAAGATAGATGGGGAATGGATTATTCAAGAGGGTAATTCCTAAATGGTGTCATACATCTTTCATGTATCCTTTGAGACTTATTATTAGCTCCCCTTACCCCATCTCAACCTCCTTGACACAAGGAACTGGGCTAATACCTAGGACCCTGATTTAGTCCTCATACACTGGTTAATCTAAGGACCCCATGTCCTTAAGACCATAGATGGAAAGATCCCTATTGTCCAATTCAGAGAAGGAATTAGAGTAGTCATGAACCTATTAAATTAAGCCTTTGGTGCCCCTTCTACCACATATGTAAATAAGGTCTTGATGTCCTATATCTATTTCATGGTAGAAGAGAAATTGACCCCTTCATTAGGAGACCTAATCAACTTATTATTGGCTAAGTAATTCATAGAGATGAAAAGATGGACCTCTAAGTAGTTCTATATGATTTCCTATCTATTGGATTCCCTTCTAGCCTCTGTAACCTTCCCTGGCATTAGAAACTAGTCTCTTAATGGTAGGACTACAATTTCTCACCACTACTCTAAGATGCATATATTCAAGTACCATAACCATATGGAATTCATCTATGATTGTGTTTTCCTAGTCATAGTTGAGGCCATTACAGGAGTCCCTATGCCAAGATTCTATCCTCTTATCAAAAAATAGGTGGAAACCATGTGAGATGTATGATATTATCCTGATTACATTATCACTAGGATAGAGGGGATCCTAACCCAACCCAACAAGATACCAATCCATGTCCCCAACAAGCTTGTTGAGCAAGAAATTGATTCCCAAATTATCTAGGGCATTGATAGAGTATGCAGAAAGAAGAGGAAGGGCCAAATCCATCCCCTCCCATTGGATATTGAGAGGGTTATAATCAAAGTCTATAAGTAGTTGGAAATCATGGTTACACATATAAAATCTTTTGATTTCTAATTAGATGACCTTAAAATGTGGGACCCTAGGAACATGGAAGTTAATCATATTAAGGAAAGAAACGTCCCAAAGTTTGAATACGAATATAAAATAGGTGTCAATGATGACATATACATCAGATCAAGAAAATTTGAGGAAGTGCTCTCTAGGATCAGAATCAAAAAATCAAGTTAGAACACAGATTAATCAAGGACAATAAACCTTCATGAGAGATATGTAAATTTCACCCATTGTAATATCATTTTCTATTAGGTCCATTTGTGACCACTCATGAGGGTCCCAAGGAGTAGCCATCTAAACCCCAACACCATAAATAAGAAGCACAAGCTAAACAACCTCAAGATATAAAAGGCAAGGAAAAAGTTGGAGAACCAAGATTGGAAAAGAGACCTGGGGAAGGTCTCTCACCTTTAGAACTCCCACATAGACCACCTTCTCCCTTGTAATTCCTTGATATGATAGCTCTTGAGCTAGAAGAGACATTGGAGGGTTCCCTCATTGATATTTCAGCAACATATGGCTTAAATAGAGAGTGGAATCCCTACAAAGAAATAGGAAAAGAGCCATTTCCATTGGAAAGGGAGAAAAATAAAGTAGAGTTGACCTTGGTTCTTGTGTTTCCAAGGAAGAAACCTAGGTTTACCTTCACTCACCCTACTAGTGAATTCAACCTCTTTAGTGAGGAGTTTCCCATCCATAGACCACTCATCCCTAACTAGTTTATAAATGGGAAGTTACAGAAGGTCCCATCTCTATCTCATTCATGGGGCTTGAAACAAGATAGCTTAACCATATGTGATAACATCACACTATGGATAAAACACATAGTGGAAAAACAATAAGAGAGAAGAATACAGGTTTAACATGCTCAAGAAAGCCAAAAAGTTGACATCCCTAGAGCCTTTGGTAGTGCAAGTGTGGAGGTGTATGAGCCTCCAAAGTTTAATAAGCTAGAGGTTAAATTTCAATTCAACCTAGACATGACAATATTAGAAAGGATAACCACAAGGATAGTCATGGTTGGTTAAGAATAATTCACCTTTCAAAAGGTGGAACCATTCACAGGGTTAACCCTTGTTAAAGGGAAAGAACTTGGAGAGGCTCACATTCATAAGGAAGATGTGGAAAGTTTAATTGAGGCTCAATATCAGTAGGATAAGGATGGTTTCCATGGATTAGTATAAATAATTAATAACCTAAATAAGGAGAAAGAGAATTTACAAACTCAAGCAATTATCTTAGTGCTAGAGTTTATGATTAAGATGTTTAAGGAGTCATTTAATGACATGTTCAAGGCATTAAAGTCTATGAATTTGAGGTAGAGTGGACTGGAGGATTAGAACACCTTAGCCAAGGAGATGGTTACTTAGTGGTAGACTTCTAAGGATAAAATTTCCAAACTTCTTAACATCTAGGTTAGGAAGCAAATACCAAATTTTAAAGTAATCAACATAGGGCACCTAAGTGCCATTTTAAGAATTGTAATGTATAAGGTCTATGACGTGAGTGCTTGGCATACCAAAGTGGAGGAAATTATTAAGGAGGATAAGTATCTCATAGATATAATTTAGAAGCTCCTAGGAACTATGTTCAAAGATCCTAAATAGCCCACTAGCTTGGAAATTATCAGTGATGAAGAATTTTAGCACAGAGCCACTTTAGTGACTCAATAAATTAAGGGAAAGAGTCAAGAATAATTAATGTAGGATACTATAAGAATATTAAGTATGATATTAAATGTAGGGGAGATAATCAATGAAGACAAAATCATTAAGGAAGCTTTGGCTAGAAATGACAAAGAATTTGATGAGTTGGTTGATAAAAAAGAAGAGTGCATCATAAGGCCCATCATGGACTTAGGCTTGGTGGATGAACAAAATGAATGAGATATGAGTATATTTTACTATTAAAGGGTCCCACCTCCATATTATAGTTATAGCTCCCCTAGAGGAAACCTTTTTGTTAAGGCACATGCTAGTTTGTTAGTGTGATTGCTTCTAGGCTAGTATGTTTGTAAAAGACACGCGTATTATAGTTTGTTACAAAGATAACTATATTTATCTTTGTACACCTATATTTTATATTGACCAATATACTACCTAGATTTTATATAAAGGCATATATTACCATTTGTAAAAGAGAGAGACTTATAGCTATTTTGTTTACACTTCTAAGCAATTAATATGAAGATCAAGGAATTATTTAGGAATTATCCAGATTGATGTACTTTGAATTTCTAATTTTCTCAATTACTTGTCTAAGTTTGAATATGGATAGTTTTTAGGAATACTAGGTTAGATCATTAATTACAGGGTTACTAACTTGTGTAATGCTAGGTTAGTTAAATGAAATTGAGTTTACTTTGTTTTATTTGCTCTGCAATAAAGATATGCATTAGTTATCTAGATGTGGTGTAAATTTTTTGAAGTAAATTCAATTCTTACTTGCATTATCATCATATCTCCAGAATTAGGCTTGGTTTGTAGTGAAAGTTGAGCTTAGGCTATTTTACCCTATACATTATTTGAGATCATGCTTGGTAATCCTTGGAACCTTGTCAATGTGTTCATAATTAAAGATCAATAATCACCATTTCATTCTTACTCTACCCTTTCCTTTTGCTCTTTCTTTGAACAATTCACTTTAGTTTAGATACATTGCTCATAACCATTTAGATTAGTTATTAGTGCAGATTTAGACCAGTTTATCAAAATTAGTGCTAATATTCATAAGAGAAGACACTAAGATGGCTCTCAACCATCAAATTTTATAAATATTAAAGAACAATCTACAATAATCTACCATTATTTCACCACACCCATCCTAATTTCCAAATACCAGCAACTCATGCCTTGAATCCTTTAGATTCTAAAATGAGAAGTGTTCTTTAAACACTAAGAGCACCTCTGGTACATTTAGAAGCATAAATAATTGGTAAGCCTATATGGTGGTTCATCATGGTTTGTGGAGATTTTAAGATGATCAAAAAGTACAATGTCTTAGAGATATTAGGGGGAGTCCCTTTAAGATTTTTCTTGGTGATTTCCATCAAAATGTAGTGGTTTTTTATGTGTTTTTATTCATTTGTTGTAGTGCTTGGTTGTAGAAGAGTGTTGTCATAGAACAAAAGGAAATTTTAAAGGAAAGAAGAGGTTGGATAAAGGTAATGGGGAGTTTGTATCATCTTTCTAAGATGGTTTTTTCTTATTGATAGTCTTTTCAGGTCCTCAAGATCAATTGGTACCCACTTTGTCATTTTGCTAAAGGGGGAAAAATTTTCTATTGTGAGAATACTTAAAGAGAGAGGAGAGATAAATGATGTTTGTTCATATAAATAACAAAGGGGGATATGTTTGTTCATATAAAAAAAATGGCAGTAACCGCTATGTCTCCTATGCGCGCGCTCCCAAAGAATTTGAAATCAGCTGTAGCAAATCCAGCGGGCGGTGTGGTTGTGGCCACCGTTACAGGTGGGGTTTTTCCTGCTAGTAAGGGGAGGGATCATAAAGCTATTTCTTCTGTGGGGACTGGAGATACAATGGCTCTGCATCCGGCCAATGCTCCTGGTTTAGGGTATGGACTTGGGGGGAGATCCTTTACGGATATGGCAGCCTTTAAAGTAGATATACATGATGCATTGCCTCATACCACATTAGGGAAAACCCGCATTTCACCTGTAAGTGCTTTAAAACCTATGAAGGTAACTCTAGACCCTAATTTAGTGGAAAGCATTGGCCAATCAGAAGAACGGTTTTCTTCTTGTGCCGCCATATTTCATTTCTGTGGTTTCTGGCCTTCTCTTGTAGATCTACAGGATTGGATTTCAAAGAACTAGCTGCAAATTAAAGATGGTCAGATCCATCTTTGTGCTAGGGGCTTTTTATAGTAATATTTAAAAGTCCTGAAGATAGAAAATCTATTTTATGTCACAATAATTTTTCTTGGCAGGGCAGATTTCCCCTTATGGCCAAACCTTGGCATAAGGATTTTAATCCTCTCTCAAAATCCTTTAACAAGCTCCCTATATGGGTGCAGCTCCCTTATCTTCCACTACACCTGTGGCAAGAGGCAATTTTTAAAACCATTGGAAATGCTATAGGGGATTTTTTATATGAAGAAGATAGTCCGACTCTTAACCATTCGACTTGTGCACAATTTCTAGTAGATCTGGATGTCTCTAAGGGCCTCCTTGAGGTGATTTGCCTTGAATCCCCAAGGGGTACCTGGACACAAATTTTGGATTATGAGGGGATCCCTTTTCGGTGTAGGAAATGTCAAAAAATGGGACATATTGTTGCTCGTTGTGTTGCTAGGAAATCTCATCCCAGAAGTTCACCTTCTTAGTGGCCTAAGGGTTCCTCTGAACATAATATTGAAAAACAACCTCTAGAAGCAACTTCAAAATCTGAGACCGAGAACGAGGAAAGTTTGTAATCAAAACCAGAAGATGAAGAGGAATCATTGGTGAATCATTCTAATGAAGCCCCTGCGATGGCTGTGGTTAGTGATACTGTTGATCCAGAGGAGGAGGTGGTGGTATCTTCCCCTATTCTAGAGGATCTCTCAAAGAGCCAGAATATGTTTAATTATCACAAGGATTTTATGCCCTCTGGAACCCAAAGATCATTGTCTTCTGAGGCATGGGTTGCTGAGGCAGCCAAGGTGGAGGATGGATGGACAACAGTTAAGAGAAAGAAGTCTAAGCCTTCGGTCCCTCCTCTTGATGTGAATCTCTGGTCATGTAAAAAAAAATCTAAACTTAAGAGATTCATCTAAAGCTCCCTTTTGCTGATTGGTTTTCTCGGGGGCAGTAAACTGGTCGAGTTTACTAGTTACTGGACTGGAAGGTTGTTCAGCTAGCTGTTCCAGTTGGTTAACTTTTAGTTCAGTGTTTGACAGCTACTTTTTATGGTCATATTTTTTGGTTATAGGTCCATGTTAAACCTGGTATTGGTTTTTTTTTGTAATTAGGTTCTTTTGTTAACCTGGTTGTGCTTTAAGGTTTATCTTTCCCCTTGTGTAGGGTTTTGGGGTCCCTTCAAAACCTATTTTTACCTTAATCTAAAACAAAGGGGGATATTATTGGAGAGCTTTTAGTAATGTCATAGTGTTTTAATGGAAGTGTCTTATTGAGTGGATGAAGTGCTTTGATAACTTAAGTGATAATGACAAAGTTTACAATGTGTTTGTCTTAGAGTACTTGAAGTTGGCTTGGTTGTTCTTCAATTTTGACATGGATTTAGAAGTTTTGGGATGAGTATGGATTATTTATCATGTGTAAGAGGCCCCTAAGATGTTTTTTATGCTTTGAGTGATTATGTGTATATTTATAATTCATATGGTAGTCCATAGTTATCATCTAAATAGTTTGGGTCTAGTTGTAAAAAATCTAAGTAGGTAGTTTGATGACATCACCATTACCATGTGTGGATGAGTTAGGGGGAGTTGGTCATATCTTTGTGATAAAATTTTTACCTAGTTATTATGAACCATATCTCAGGTCATGCACCTAAATAGAATCAAATATATGTGAGTGTAAAGTTGGGCTCCCAAGCATTTTGACAGTGTTTTCCCATACTTAGCCAAATTTGCAATGAGGAAGAAGAGCTACGTAAGCATATTGACGAAGTTATATATTACATGTGTGGAAACTTTAGGAGAAGGTGATCATATGGGTTTGTTTATTTTTGAGTGTAGGTTAATTTCACTAATTTTAAGATCATGCGTTGAAGTGCATCAAATAATATGCATGTTTAAAGTTCACCTTCTGGGTAGATTTTGACATTTTTGGCTATGTGTAGTCATATAACATGTTCAAATTGGTAGTTTGAGTGTGGTTTAGAACACCCCATCTATAGGTCCTTTTTGCATGATCTTGTTACCATTCTAGACACCTTTTTACTCATTACTAGTCATCCAAAACCTTCTAAATGATCATTTCACCTCAACCAGATAGTATTCCCTATGCTAATATTATTCCCATAGGTCCCAAGCCTGTAGGACATGAGCTCCCAATTTGCACTATAGCACACCATAAAAAATTATCCTGATTTCGGTGATCATATCCATTTGTATTTTGAGCCCCAATGATCATTTTCATCTAGTCCTTATCTTTAATTAGGTTGGCCTAGCACAAATACATATGACCCATGACCAATTGTTCCCTATAAAATCCCACTCAAATATCATTTACAAAGGGGAGGTGACCAAACTTACAAAGTAATCAAGAATACAAACAAAGAACTAAGGCAAACTTCCCTATTCTTTGCACACAATCACCCAACATAGTTGAAAACCTACTCAAATCCTCATATTGGGACCTAGCCACCTCAAACACTATCAATTTGGAATTTGCATTCACATCACACTATTACATAAAGCACACTAGGTGTGAGAACTACATATGGCTTGATTCCTCTTCAAAGTATTGGTATGTAGGCAACATGCCCATACAAGGGTTGTGGATTACACATTCAGTACATCTTTAACATTAAACCCCCTCTTTCTCAAGTGACTCAAATGCCATTTTATCAATCATGGAGGGTTAGGGTTTGAAGATCAAATCAGCTCCATAGTGAGTTCTATCCACAATTAATGCTCGATCTTTCATAAGTAGACTCAAATAGGCATAATGCAACTACCCATAAAGTTTTAAATCTCAATAATAAGTTTGGACAATAATAAAAGGAACAGATAATAACATTAGACACCAAAGCATCCACTTTTTGGTGCTCTTATCCTTTCACCCCAAAAAAGCTAGATTTAGGTTAACGACACCTTCCTAGTCCTGGTCATCTATTTTCAACCTCTAAGTTATATTTCTTATTATTTCTTACTATTTTTAGAAAGGTAGAAAAGACAAATAGTCGTACAAATTAGGACTATATTTTTTGCTATATTTTGTACTGATTTATTAACCTAGACCCTTAACTAAAATAAGAATAACACTCCATTATTATTAAATTAGTTAAATCATTTGATGAACCTGACTTACTTTGTTTGTGCACAAAAAAATTAAAAACCTTAGGGAAAATTCCTTGCTAATTTTAATAATATTCTTCTAATTTTTCCTTCATATATAAATCAAAATTTCACATTTAATTTTTAAAATTCACCATAGTAATTTTAAAAATCATTTAATTTAAACCCTAGTAAAATATACTAGGTCCCTATGCTTTTTGAGGTATCACCTTACATGTTAGTGAGATTTGTATCCCTTTTATTCATATTTTAGTTCATTTTTTTTTAAAATCTTAGATTACATTTATTTAATGTTCTCTTTCATTTTTCAAGTTGTTTTCCTTATGCCATCTAAGCTCCTTGCATCTCTTCCTTTCAGAAAAAGTGCAAGACTAAATGAAAACCCACCTAAAATCACCCATATTCCTCCAACCCATCCATATACCATTGATAAATAACCAACTTAGTTTCTTACTATAGATCCTACACATCCAAATTACACTAATTTCCATGAGGATAATTGTGACAATGAGCAGTATGAGAATAATAATGATGATACACACATTGATGTTTATGATTCACCACATTGGGTTACTGATCCACTTCCACCTATTATTTATGATGATTTTATCATCAACAAAGATTTTATTCTACAAATTTTTAGAGAGAGACTTAGGAAACAACCCTGAGATCATATCATTATCTTACAATCTATCATGGAAATTAAAATGGCTAAGCAAGTTGATTCTTCCATTCCATTAGAATAACCAGTTGAAACATTACGAGGTAAATATGTTTCAACAACCCCCTATAGTATCCTAACCTTCCTATGTGGCACCACCAATTATGATTAGTACATTTTCACATCCTGATGTAGTTTTCCTTGTGTAAGAGATTAAATATCTTCAATCCAAGGTGTTACATATTGAGCAAGGTGCATCTAGACTAACATAAGATTTGGAGTCTTTTGATCTACTTCATACACCATTGTCATGCCATATTGATTCTACACCCATGCCACCAAGTTTTATTCAACCCAAGCTCACTTTAGATTATAAAAAGGGTGACCTAGAGACACACCTGAGAAATTTTCACACAACATGTTTGGACTATGTGCCAAATGACTGGTTACTAACCAAGCTATTTCCATAGAGTTTAAAGGATTATGCTCTAAAATGGTTCTAAAGCCTACCAAATTAGTTTGCGAAAGCATTCGATCCTTTTGATAATATGTTTCTAGCTCATTTCAACATTAACATATGTGACAAGGTTTTTTATGCCTAAGTTTTACAAAAGAAACAAAGGTCAAATGAGCATCTCACAAATTATGTTCTTAGATATAAGACTATCTTGGATAAAATGACTAGCCCCATGTCCAATCAAGAATTACAAGATATCTTCAAATAGAGTCTTTTTATAGCTTTACATAAGTCAATAATGTTCAACAAGTTTTCTTCCTTCACTGAGTTACATCATACACTAAAGGAAAGGGAAGTCAAATTACTTTCAATGGGCAAACTCAAGTACACAAGTATATAAAAAAAACAAGAGTAACCATAAATTCATATACAAAGTAAAGGTTAAATATAGTAAAAGTCAAAATCAACCTACAATTAATGCAACTTTAGAGCCCCCTTAGTGAATGGTTTTATCAACACCTCCTCGATAAGTCTTTACCAATTTATTAGTATCTCCACCTAGAGTCTTATAGTAGCTATTGTAATATAATGTCATATCTTTCCCTCCTATTTGGGAATTTTATATGAAAAAGCATCTTCCACATGGATATGATCAAAATGTATTTTGTGATTTTCATAGGGCACTAGGCCACATATTGAATAGATGCATCAATTCGTGACACAACACATAGGACTTAATAAATGACAACCTTATTGATATTGGCACTCCAACTAAGCCTCCTCAAAAAAAAAAACATAAGACAAGGCTCTAAAAATTTTCTTAGATCCTTTCCCATAACATTATAAATAGGAGACAGTGGATACATCAGATGTTCACTATGCATATCATGCACATGCTCAACCAATTACATATCATGCACCTTCAGTTGAGTCACATCCTTTAAGAAACATGATTAGTGTGTATAATTATAGAGATTAAACTAGACCTTTGATCTCATTCTTATAGTAGGAGATAGTTGAGGATGATTCAGATTACTATGCACTCTTTATCAGAGCCTACATTGATCAGCATCTAATTCATACGTTCTCATAGATAATTGATCTAGTGTGAATATTTAAACTATGATAATAATTCAAAATTTGGGATATTCAGAGTATCATAACACCTCAATGAACATAATTATCAATGGATTTAGTGGACACATACATAGTTCATTAGGTGAGATTATACTTCCTCTATAGATTGGTCCAACACATGTCACCACACCATTTACTATTGTTCTTAGTGTAGGAGTCTTCAACATGTTTCTTGATTGACCATGGATCCAAAAACTTCATGCAGTACCTTCTATAGTTCATAGATGTGTGAAATACATTCATGCTAATTAGGTTGTTACAATTTAGGGAGTTTTATATGAGTTACCACTCCCCACATCAAAGCCATCTCCTGCTCTATGGTCACTAGTTTCAACTCTTCCACTAGTTATATTTCTTCCTTTAATTGAGATTCAAACATAGTCGAGGCCTCCCTCACCAACACAAAGATTTCATACACTTCCATAGAGGCCTCTCTGAGAATGACCACTACAACAAAAATAATTTGAAGACTCTAGATAGTTTCTAGCCATAGTATTCACATCTAGGTCATTATCGTTGATGTCTCATGCCTCTACACATAGAGCACATTTTTAGAGAGAATATTATACTACCAGATAGGTCCCTAAGATCCCCACAATTGCATCCAATTCTAATAATTATAGGGGGACCCCATATTCAATTTGCACTATAGATATTTTAGAGCACTTACAACATACATAGATTTCAGAGTCACAATCTCAACCCTTCCATAATTCTTCACAATCACGCACGATCCCTCTCATTGATATAGGACACCATGATAGGGAGTTTCTTATGAGACTCATTGCTTAGTATCATTTCTTATTAGTCTTTCTTGTAGATAATTTCTCATCTTATTTGTACATAGTTTCTTTTCACTTTCTTGTACATAATTTCTCAGCTTACTTGTACATAGTTTCTTTTCACTTTTTTGTATATAATTTCTCAACTTACTTGTACATAATTTATTTTCACTTTCTTATACATAGTTTCCTTATGATTACTTGTATATAGATTATTTCAAAATACCAAAAACAATATAACTTGTCAAAATATAAAATCATTCAGATAACTCAAAACACATAAAACTTTTCAATCATATGCATTATCCATACTTTACATTTCTACTACCATGCTGGACTTACATTTTGCTATTCTATGCTATTGTTTGTCTATTTATATGCATTACCATGATCAATTGATTTTATATAAGTGTGTGGAATGTTACTCATATACTTGATTGTTTCACTCTACCCATTGAGGGGGCATCCTACTTTTACATTTGAGACATACATTGATATATCTACCCATCGAGGGCATCTTCTACAAGACTATACCATCCATGTTATGTCATTCATACACCACTCTAGTTATCATGTTGATGTACATTACTTACTAGCCTATATAGATTATTATATCAACACTCACTAGTATATATCACTTATGTATTTCTTAGCATCTACCTAGACTTGTACTATATGTTCTGCATACTTTCACTTCTTTATTTAATTAGTTAGATGCAATAGTATTTACAACATATACATTACTTCCTTTCTTTCTTTGAGTAGGTAGATGTGATTTTATTTCTCAGTTCCTATTTTTTTTACTTGTGTGTGTCTTAGGACATTTACCAATGTCTTTTCCTTTTACTCTTGTATGTGCTTATGACCCTCATGCCAATATTTCTTGTTTGTAATTGTATATGTATGTGGGTATTTGAACATGCCTTATATGATTGATTTTCCTAGTTTGAGTGACATGTGCCCATGTCCCTTATTTTATTATCCCCTTGGCCTATTTTGTATGCTTCTTGCTTCTTTCCTTGCATGATTATTTGCTTCTCAGTTATTTGCAATGACATGATCCCCATCACGAATTATCTTACCTTCTTAGATGCCAGGATAGACATCATGCTCCATCCCTCCTTGAAAACTAACCAAATTTCTAGTTTTCGTTCATTATATTATACATACTATTACTTTTTTACATCTATCTAGGCATACCCCTATTGATCTAACAATCTCCAACACAAACTATGCTATATCTTGAGACATCTTTTCAATAATCATTGTTATATCATGTATTCTGCAACGTAACACACTTGTAGGGATATTTATTGAAAGGGAAGTCACTACATGGTCTTCATTCCTACCCTCATAAGAGGGGAAATAAATAGGGGTTTTATTATAGAGATCAAATCCTTTTACCAGTCAAAATCAATTTTTAGAACACTCAGAACAATAATCAGAATTTAAAACACATAGAATAGACCAGAAAGATAGGGATGAACATTGAAAAATCATCATAAATAGTAGAGGATAAGAGCACCCCTTTTAGATTATAGATCCATATAATAAAGTGTCTACTTTTTGGTGCTCCTATACAAATAGCCAAAAAGTTAAAAATTTTAGAAACAAATAGAAAGGTGGTTGGCATAATTTTGGAGTGGATTTCAGATAAGCCTAGTTCTTAATTTTGAAGTGTATTTCATATAAGCCTAATCTCCACCTTTTGGAGTGGCGAAGATTGGCCTAGTTCTTAGTACACATTCAACTATCCATGCCAAATTCTTAGATTATAAATCACTCATGGTATTCATGAGCCATCTCATATGACACACCTTCATATCGGCATCAATTCATAGTTCACACTTTGTGGGTAATGATAGAGCCAAAGGACTAGTTAGCCTTTGTATTCTTGATCCACATACTCAAAGGGATTGGATATAGTACAAACATTTATTAACACACAAATGTTCACATAGATTCACTACATAGTGGGTGATGATGGAGCCAAGGGCCAATTTTTTGTATTCTTGAGCCACCTTTAGAGAATTGAGCACTCATCTTTGTTCATGATATTACTATTAGTACAACACATACCCAACATCACTCAACATGACTCAACATCACTCAACATCACAATAGGTTTTGTATTGGTCACATATCCAGTGAGGTGTATTCATTCCTTTCTCTTCCTCTCTCTTTTACCTATACTTTATATGTTATTATTTTTGACATAACATGTTTAGTTAGAACTAATCTACTCCTTATTTTCTCTTGTAGATTTATGCTTGATACCATGCTCTCTCTACACACACTCAACATCACACATCCTCATGGGTTTCACGTTTGCATGTAAGTTTATGTATGATTTATATTTTTATTTTATCTTAATGTTTCACTTTACTACATCACTATAATAAAGGGGGGAAATGTAGTCATATAAAATGTCTAAATTGGTAGTTGAAGTGTGGCTTATGACACCCCATCCATAGGTCCTTTTTACAAGCTATTGTGACCCTTATAGCCACCCTTTTTCTCATTGTTAGTCATCTAAAACCTTCTAAATGATCATTCCACCTCAAACAAATAGTATTACCCATACCAATCCTATTCCCTCAAGTCTCGAGCCTATAGGATAGGAGTGCCCCATTTAGACTATATCACCACATACAGAAGTGTCCCATTTTTGGCAGTCCTATCCATTTTCACTTTGAGTCCCAATGGTCATTTTCATCTAATCCTTATAATTAATTAGGTCAACCTAGCATGAATACATCTGACCCATGACTAATTATTCCCTAAAAATCCCACTCAAAACTCACTTACAAAGGGGAGGGCATGAAACTTATAAAGAAAGCAAGAATAAAAACAAAGCACTAAGGTAAACTTCCTATTCTTTGCACATAGTCACCCAACATAGTTACAAACCTTCTAAAATCCTCATAGTAGGCCCTAACCACCTAAAACACTATAAATTTGGAATTTACATCCACATCACACTATTGCACAAAGCACCCTAGGTGGGAGAACAACATATGACTTGATCCCTCATCAAAGTATTGGTATGTAGGTAGCGTGCCCACATAAGGGGTATGGATTGCATGTTAATTAAATATTTAACATTAATCCCCCTATTTCTCAAGTGACTTAAATGTCTTTTTATCAAACATGATGGAGGGTTAGAGTTTGAAGATAAAATTAACTCCACAATGAGCTCTATTGACAACCAACATTTGATTTTTCATAGGCACACTCACATAGGCACACCATAACTACTTAGAAAGTTTCAAGTCTCTATGATCAGTTTGGACAATAGTTGAAGGAATGGACAATAACATTAGACACTAAAGCATCCACTTTTTATCACTCCTATCCTTTCACCCAATGAAAGCCAAATTTAGGTTTAAAACACCTTCCCAATCTTATACAACTATTTTCAACATTTATATTATTAATCTCAATCTATTTTTCAATATTTGCACAAATCAAGACTATATTTATTACTATATTTTTTTTATAGATTTGTCAATCTAGACCCTTAACTAAAATAGGAATAACACTCCATTATTCCCAAATAAGTTAAATCACTCTATGGTAGAAAAATTTATTGAGAAG
The DNA here is from genome assembly GCA_037957365.1 of Torreya grandis. Classification (NCBI taxonomy): domain Eukaryota; kingdom Viridiplantae; phylum Streptophyta; class Pinopsida; order Cupressales; family Taxaceae; genus Torreya; species Torreya grandis. The sequence goes on from JARHVA010005999.1 coordinate 302,356, forward strand.
ATTAATGGTGATATATCTCTCATGCACAAAGGTTTTACGAGTAATTTGTGACATGGTTGGATTCCCTTATGAAAGGTGTTCATATGTTACAAATGTGAGGTCATGAGATTGATTGAGGCAAAAGATATATTTATGAAAATTAGGCTTTCTAGGCATATTTTAATTAGTCCCCATAATCAATTTGTATGATGTTAAATATTTGGACCTAGTGGAGATCTAATGGTTCATGGGAGTTTGTAATTTTAGATCCAATTGTGTGCATAGAGAGAAATGGGTCAATGTGATAGTTATTTAACAAAGATAAAGGTTGAGCATCTTACAAAAGATTAACAAAGTGTGTCTATTTCAAGATGATAGGAATAATTAAGATGACAATAAGTGCACATTATTTAATGAATAAGAAAAGGTAAAGGATAAGGATATAATAGCTAGTGGGTGTTCATAAAAATTTATCAAATGGTGAGAGTTTCTAGTTAAAGACCTAACTGATCCATAGAGATTGATAGAGCACATTGAGTCAATGTTTCTAGATTACATAAGATGAGGTCAAATATCAAATGTTTAACATTTGGTTTTGGTGGACTATGCATTAAAGGTTAGACAAAATCAAAAGTGTGTAATTGATGTAAAGATTAGAGGACACAAGATTCAAGCATAGTGTGTGAAGTTTAATTGTGATTGTTTGCACTTGAATATTTGAGTTTGTGAAGGAAATACTAGTGTGTAGTTTTTGGGCCATAAATTTTGATCAAAGATGAATTTTCTCATGATTAAAAAATAAATTATGAAGAATACTCCATGTCACATCTAAGAACCTAATTTTAAGATCTATAAGTGTGTAAAGTCAAAGATATTAAGGTTCCAAGTTGACTGTGTTTGTGTTTCTTTTGCAAGTAACTCGAAAAGTGTAATTGAGCTTATGTACAAGTTGTTTCAATGTTTCATGGTGATTTAGATATTTGGGAGTGTTTTAGACTCTATAAGGATGATTTTTGTGCATTATAAGTACTGACCAATTGTATGTTGTATGATTAATCACTCATAAGCTGAATGTGTGTTCGCTCATAATGACTATGTGTATAGAGAAGTGTTTGAGTTATTTGTGCTTAAACTAAAGGGTACTGTGATCGTTATTATCACTTAAGAGGGACCTATAGATCATGTATAATGGGTCCATGATATTGGAAAGTGTTTTTATGTTATTTTTCTACTTGGATAAGTGTCATAAAGGTGAATGGGTCTCCATAGGACCTAAAAGTGACTAAGGCCTATTTTGAAAGTGGATTGTGCTTAAGAGTGACCCGTGTGATATGTCTTAAGGGTGAGGGCATGTATTGTGGCCAAAAAAGATGCTGATAATTCATGATATCTCTATTTATATTGAAATCAAAGATGAGTTATAAACATGAAAGGTGAGACTTGGGAGAGATTAGTGAGAGGCTTATGTGTGTGGTTTGTAGAGTGAAGGATAGGTAGTGTACCTATTGGTTAAGTTTTGAGTAGAATAGTTTTTTGAATGTGTATATGACATTTAGGTCATATTCTTAATGTTAGAATAGTTCTCTTGTAATTTGAGGAAATGTGAAGACGTCTGAGTGTGCATATGAAGATAGTTTGAGTAAAGAAGGAGAGACATTGTGGCATGCCTATGTGAGAGGCCTCTTTGAGATAGAGAGAGAGTTTTTGCAGAGGTTAAAAAATAGATATCCATTATCACGTCTTGAAGACATCATTTCTAGTGTGGATTTATTTAAAGGAGGGTCTAAAGGACTTGGTATTCTTTAGGGTAGTTTCTCCTTGTGAAATAGGTGTTTCACTAAATACCTTTGGTCAGGATGATATGATCAAGGTTATCTATTCTAAGGAGGTTATTAGTCTCTTATTTGTAATTTATTATAAGAGAGTAGTCTATTTGTGTTATAGGCTTGCGAGTGGGTTTCATTCCCCATGATGGTTTTCCATAGTAAATATATGTTATGTTTTTGATATTGTGTATCCATTGAATGAATGAGCTCTTTTTTTAATATTACTTGATCAAATTGATACATACTAATTGGTTAATAGTATAAAGGATTTCATTTAAAATTGAAATATTTGTGATCATTAATTCACCACCAGTGATTGTACCTCTAAAAGAATGTGTTAGTCAGCTTTGGTTGGTGCAATGGAAATCATATGTCAATTCTTTGTGTATAGTCATCACTTTTGAGAAAACTATCAATTATTCATTGATTTATTTTTATACTATGTTTTCAATCTTTCCAATTTATGTTTTGGTCATGTGTTCCTCAAATAGTGACACTTATTATTTCCTTAGTAACTAGACCCTTTAAATATATTCATTATGTTGGGAAGGTCCCATAGTGGCAAGTTAACATGTTCAAGACATGTGACCTAATTTTGGAGCATGGGAACTTGGACCACTAGATTGGTATACCTTTTAGACATCAACCTTCATGTGGCCATGATTTATCATGATCAAGGCACATGGAATGATCTCGAGCACTTGGAAGCTCAAAAGCTCAAAATATTAGAATGTAGATCAAATAATCACTTAACCCTTCTATGGGTATGCTTTAACAAGAATGTGCCAAGTGTCGATCACATAGAACCTTGAAGAACATGGAATCTTGGAATGATTAGCACATGGGAATGTGGAACCATCAGATTTGTTAGTAAATAGATGAAGTCTCTATGTTTTCATTTTAACAAGATTATGCCATATGGTGATTTAATAAAGCTTAGGATATGGGAAGACAAACCTTTTAATAACACATAATCTTTTGAAGACATAGAAATATTATAAACATCCAAAGCTCCAAGTGACATGAGAATGATGCATGACATAAACTCATGGAATCCAAAAGTATGGGCCTGATTGGAGAAGATTAATGATCCTTGGCCTATAATACTATCATCCAAAATATACCAAATAAGACATAAAAATATTGCTACTATTACCTCATAAATAAGAATGTTGATATTGTAATAAAATTCATGAAAACCCAATGTTCAAAATGAATTAAGATACACGTTTAAGCTTATATTTTCATAATTTGTACTTGTGAAATCCTAGATTCTATGGAAACAACCCTATATGATGAATTCATGACAATTGAGTCATAGATATTTAGGCTCACATCTCCCCAAATAGAGGTTTTAAAATGATGGTTCCCTATTTGAAAATTATAAAATTGGGTGTTTGTGTCTGTGTTAGGGAATAATAAATGGAGACTCACTGGATAAAATACTCTTGAGTATTTTGAGAAATGAAAATTTTAACAATATATTATGATAAAACTTCAATCTTAACAAAGGAAGAATAAGTAAATCCAACTTCTGGAATAAAATCTTACTCCATGATCCAAATACTAACCTTCCCATTCATTATATTAGTGTGAGTGAAATCAATTCCCCTTGGTTATGAAGATTTTATAAAAGACCTAAATAAACAATGTCAATTTCTTTTTGAATTTTTACTTTGTAATCAATTAAAAAATAAATCTTAGGTATTTATCTATTGTCAGCCATGCATCCATAGCCCCAAAAAAGATACCTATGGTTCCACAAAAAGCCTTGCTCTACTTCCATCTAGGTGTCCATAGCCCAAATAGAGTTTACTTGAATCACCTATCCTCTTTTAGTTTGAATATATATCATATACATACATACATAAATACATATATGCATGCATGCATACATACATACATATATACATACATACATACATACATACATATGTACATACATACATACATATATTTCAAGTAAATAGAGAAAGGTTGGGAACCACCTTTGACTAGGTGTATTAATAAGAAAACTTATTGATCAATATGTCTCTATTAGCGTGTATTTGATCCTATTCTTATCATCTCATACCAAATTTTTAGCATGTGATAGTGTAGTACATCTTTGTAAATGGGAATAGTTTAAAAAATTTAAATGAGTGTATTAGAGTAAATGCCCACAACAAAGTAATAATATTCAATCTAAATACAACAAAGTTCAATCACAATATACACCTCAACTACAAAAATTCTAGTACTATCAGAATAAATTTCTATGAGCACTGATTGCACTCCATTCAAGTATCATCACTTTTATTTTGGCATATCCTGTTAGATTTAGTTTAGGAAATTGTTTGAAATAGATATGCAACTTAGAAAACTAAATTACAAAGCATGTAACTAAGCTATTAAAAGTAAAGAAAATATCCTAAAGGAAACCAAGTGTAGAAAGAGGGAAATTTAATCTAGAAAGTAGTAAATGTATTCTATAAGTAGTAAATTTAATCTATAAATTAGTAAAATTAATCTAATCCTATTCTAAATATCCATTTATAGTTCACTCTAATGCATCTCTAGTTAGGGAAGCCATGCAGTAATGGCTCAAAAATTGTTCATTGATTGGAAAGGTGAGGTCATTATCCTCGAGGTCATTCAATCAAAAGACATTTTTTCCAATGATTTCAAATAGTTGATATGGTCCAATCGAGAGGGGAGTGAAATTGTCATGTTTCCATTTATTCTCATGTATTTTATCCTAGAGGAAAAGTAGGTTAGATAGCCTGAAATCCTTGATTTTGGATCTCTTATTAAACCAATGTTTGACAATATCTTGATGTTTGTTACGGTTATGTAGTGTTTATATTATTACATCTTATAAATAAAATATCTAAAATAATCTCTAATTTATTCTCTCATCTTTTCCCAATTAATCTTAAACGAATTGGTAAATTGATAGATTAAGAGTGATGGGGAAGATTGATTGTTGTCTATATACCAGTAGAAAATGTGAAGCATTGAGATCTTGTTTTTGCCTAGTTTTGTCTACACATAATGCATATTTCAATAAGAGATACCATTATCTTGATTTATTTTGTGAAGACAATTTTATGGCATCCAAATATTTATTATTAGTTGACTCAGATACTATATTTCCCTATAGGTAATGGTTTGAAGAAAACTTGAGGGTGATTTAATTGTTGTAGGTCTACTCTATGAATTTAATAAATTACAATGTTAAACCATTATCATAGACCAATGAAATGGGTGTGAAAAATTTGGTGACTATGTTTCCCTATAGGAAATTTATGACATCTATGGTTTAGGAATTCATAGTAATAATAGCCTCTATCCACCTAGTATAGTAATCAGTAGGTGTTAGGATGAACTTGTGTCATGTTGAATATTTTTGATTTATTACCCCAATAAAGTCCAAGTCTGATTGGGTTAAAGGGCATCCTTAAATAACTAGATGCAAAGGCATAGAAGCATTTAACTCTCTCTTCACAAACACTTGGAACTCATGATAGAATATAACATGTTTATGAGAAATGTTGAATATTATGGGCCAATAATAACCCATTCTTAGAATTTTATGAGCCATAGTATGACCAGATGGATGCCCATTGCCAATATTATGATGTAGGTTATTTATGATGTCCTTAGCCTCCTCTTCTAAAATGTACCTTAGGTAGATGATTTCATAGTTATTTATGTAAAGGAGCACTTTCTTGATCATGAAATGAGTTGATTTGACCCTGAGGGCTCACTTTTTCTCTCTATTTAATTTTGAAGGGCATGTCCCTATAAGCAATCAATAGATGATATGTGAGTACCATTCTCCTCCCATTATCTAGGACTAATTGATTTGTTTGATGTGGATATGTGGGTTAGTTTGAGTCATCAGTTGAATGAGGCTCTAGCCTCTTACCGTTTTAGCTAGTCTAATTTCAAGATCAAACTCTTGAAGTTTGGCCACCCACTTACCTCTTGTTTCTCCTAGTACATTCTAGATAAGCATGAGTTTGACAACTAGGTTGGGGATAATGGCTGTGCCTTATTTCATATAATATGATTTTTGAATTTATTGATAGCATTAATCAAGTCGTATATCTACTTATCAATTATGGAATTTTATATTTTTGTATCCTTTAGGTTGGTACTCATGAAGGCAATGGGATGTTGATTGTCTTCCACCCTTTACATCAAAACTTTAATAATGTTATATTATAAGGTGAATGAATAAAGATATAAGTCTAGGTTGATCAAGATTTGGGCTTGAGTGATTACCATTTTGATGTCCTAAAAATATTTTTAGCCTCTATTGTCCATTCAATCTTGGCATCTTATTTTAACATAACATTTAATGGCTTTAGTATTTATATAGAACTTTAAATGAACTTTCTCATGAAGTTGATCTTGCCAAATAAAGACATTATCTATTTCTTACTATTTAGCAGATTTAGCTTAGAGATATCCTGGACACAATTTAAATCGATGTAGATCCCTTCTTTGGTGATAATAGTAGCCAACAATTTTACTTTAGTAAATATGAAAATGCATGGTTTTGTGTTCATAGAAACTCCATATCTCTTACATTTATCCAATACTTTCTATAGATGGCCTATGTGGTTCACTCTATGCTTGTAAAATACTATAAGATCATCCATGCAGATGATGATGTACTTCACCACTATCCCCTAAAATGTTAAATCCATCACTCTATATAAAATTACTCCTATGTTTATTAGGTTGAATGACATCCTTTTATATGTAAAGCTTCCCATTTTGGTGGTGAAGGAAGTATTCATCCTATCTTATGCTTTAACCAATACCTAGTTTTAGCTTGAGAATAAATCTAAGAAGGACATTATATCTGAACCACTCACCATTTGTATTATCTCATCCAAATAAAGTAGAGGATAATTATCTTTTTCTAAGGCTCTATTTAAGTCCGTAAAATCAATGTACATCCTAATTTCTCCAATATTTTTCCTAAATAGTACAATGTTAGCTACCCAAATAGATTTCTTAATTAAAAAACAAATGGAATCTAGGAGCTTATATACTTTGGTCTCTATGAAAGGTTCTAATATCACATTCACTGATCTTTGTCTTAACCTGAAAAACTTGTGTTCTAGCCTTAAGGAGATGGCATGGGTGATGACCCTTGGATTAAAGATCTTTAAGTCATCATATGTCCAAGAACTAACATCCTTTTAAATTGTAAGCAACCCATTCATCTTATGCTTCTCACTTTTAGTACAACTTAGACCAATATTCACTATTTGGGGAGACTAGTTAGTCCCCAATATTTCTTTGGTGAAGTCGGACTTAGTTATTTACATTTGTTTCTACTTTTAGGCTTGAGGGTTGACGTAAAAATATTATTTCAAGGAAACCATGCCTTATGGGATTTAATTTTATTTTTGTTGTAGAACACCCTCTTCCCCCATATCTTTAGTCTATATATCTTAGATATTTATTTCATCTATTATTTGGGCCTCAAAAGATCTTAAATTACATAGGAACTATAAAATTTGTTGATCATCATCAAACAACTAGAAGTTATCCACATTATCTGGGATAAAACGACATGGAACTAGTTTTACTAAAAAAATTCACATGTTTGATTCCCAAAGTGATGTCATATTGGTAGTAGAGGATGCCAATGAATCAGATGTCTAATTATTTTCTCTTGGGATGGCCTTGATGTTAAATGCTTTAAATGATTCAAACAATTCACAAGATTAGTGTTTATAATTTTTTGGGTATGTAAGTTTTCACTAGTACTTGTTTATGATATAGTTTACAACTAGATTAGATTCATCAAAAACTAGTAGTTGTTTGGCATTGTGTCTTAATGTGAATTGTAAGCCTAATATAATGTCTTCATACTCAACCCTATTATTGGTTTAGGGGAAATGAAACCTATAAGTAGCTAGGTATTTTTTACCTTCTAGGTCTATTAGGGCCATGCCTATGCCATAATCTTGTTTAAAATGATCCACATAAAATTTTAAATTCCATAGTTGAGAAGGACCTTCAAATTATTATTCATGTAATTGTTGTTTGGTGGTGAACGTATACACACCTACATGTGTGGATATGAAGTTGACTTGTTCATTGTTTATATTTTACTTAGTAATCAAGCACTTCATTTTGGGATTGATTTCTACCCTTGTTTAAATTTTTACCCCTTTCCAAGGCAACCACATGTTGGAGAAATTAGTGGCCATGTACCCATTCAATGTTTTTGACTAGTCTTAGCTTATTAACAATCCATACACCTATGGAATGTCAATGACTATGATTTCTATAGTATATTTCACATGTAGATATAATTGAAGCCATATGCATTGTTTATCAATTATAAAACACATGGTATTGAAGATTTATTCATCTATAGTAACACTCTTTTGTATTTATCAGGATTCAAACCTAACCTTTATCAAATAGTCATTGACATCACATTGATTGGTGCCACAAAATCAACTAGTTAGTAATGCACATTTTTTTTTTAAATTCAAATGATTAATAGGAATAGTGTTATATTGATTTTATCATTATACATTATCACATTTACGTGATAAGTCTTGGACTTTTCATAAGTCCTCCCTATCAGGGCCTTGAGTAGTAACTCCCTTTGCTCTATTCTTTGAGCTAGTTCATGAAGACTGATATTGGATTTAATATTTTTGTGTATTCAAAAATATTATATCCTCCCCTCCCCTAATGTTTGAAGATCTATCACTAATATTTTACTTATGATTAATTTCATTATGGCTCCTAGGTGAAGGTGGATTATCTCTCCTTAGTGGGGGTGTATTTTTTTTTGTCATTCAAATTAGGAAGAGTAGTATCACTATTATTGGGAGGTGTTGAAGAAGTCATAGGTTATTTGACTTTCAATTTGTGTATCTTCCTCACCTATTGATACTAATGAAAAGCATGAGCCTCATAAATTTTATCCTCAGGATCAGTGTCATATTCCCCTAGAAAATGGAAGTCATAAGTGCTAAATATCATAGTTGTGCTAGGGTTTCCCTAAAAATTAGATGAAGATGGTTCTTGTGAACTAGTAGAATTTTCTTACCTTTCCACTTCCTACTAGAAGATTTAAAATGTAGTGTAGAACTCAATACAATTTAGTTCATTGTGTTCCATGATTTTATGAACTCGACATTAGTTTGGAAGAGTTACATCCATGATGTTGATCTCTATCATCATATTAGATAGAACTGGATGCTCTTGATTATTTCCAAACCTATTAAAGGGCTTATTTTACCTCCAGAAGCCATAACCCTAATTTTTATTATTATTTTATGTCCACCTATATTTCCCATATGTTTTTACATGATGAGTAACTCATTAATCAATTTTTGTACCATCGTCTAGATGGATTACATCTCTATTTTAGTTGATCTAGGAGAATTTCCCTATGTTAAAGTGATATTAACTAGTATAGAAGGTTGAATCTGGCTCCAATGGTTAGGAGCATATTTTTTTTAGGAAACTAGGATATTGATTTTGGGTAACATGGGTTAATGATAATTGATTGTGTACTAGCATCCAATTATATTTCAAAACATTCTTGGTTACATTAGGAATTGGGTTAAAAGATGGGTATATTTATCCAAGACTAAATGGAGGAAATGATTGTAACTGAGGATACAATTATTTGACCATATTAATTATTTATGTGTAAGCTAAGGGTAAAGTATCAATATCAAAATCCCTATGCAAAAATACAATAGTCATGAAATATAGGGCATTTTTATACATTTTTAGGGTCAATGGCTCATTAGGATTATAGAAATATTATAAATGGTCATACATTTTTTGAAATTGAGTGTTGAATGCTCAGATTGGTTCTTTGGGATCTTGTCTCATGCTAACAAAGTCTTGATAGATGACACTCACACTCATAACTAGGCCAAATTATGCTAATAAGGTATATTAACATTCTATCTAGGTTGTAATTGACCCTTCTATAATATTTAGAAACCAATCATAGGTTATGTATTTCAAATATAAAGGAAATAATCTAGAAGACATGTATTAATGAGTTACATTGAATACTCTCAAGGTAGATTTAAAATCCTTTATATGTTATTATATAATCTTCCTCATGAGAGAGAGAATTAAGATACTTATATAGGTTTATAGGAAAATCATGCACCACTCTTGTGACATTGATATCCCATCCAGTTAGTCAAGGTAGCACTTGAGATGGAGGATTGGATAGAGGTGGAGTATTAGGAGGTGGATTATGAATATGGGTCATCTAAACTTTTTGAATATATAAATACCTTACTAAGGATGATTATTGAGCCTTAGGACTTATAGAAAGACCTCTATCAAACCTAACCTTTCTATGGATCTCTAAAGGTATATGTAATAGGTTATTATTTGAGGTTGACCTTATTATTCATCTAGGTGCATATATCACAACTCAAGTGATCCTACTTCTTAGAATAGAGGTAGAGTTGTAGGCTCTCCTTCTAACACCAATTTAAAACTTTTATTGATATGGGTTTTATTCACACCCAAAAAATTCCTATGAGATTTCCTCTAACATTTTAGGATTAGTGAATAGACTCACTACAAGTCATAATTTTTAGGTTATTTAGTTTTATAACAACTTGTTAATGAAATAATGGTGATTGATATAAATTGTTTATCATTGGTTAATTGGTTGTGGGTGATTATATATCTACTTGGAGTGGGTGCAGGATGATTATTATAACTAAGGTGGGTAGGATTTCAAAATAAACTTCAAAAAGAGGGAAATGTAAGGTAAACAAGATATCATGTGGGAAATTAGAGATAAAGCCTTTCAATAATTGTAATTGAACTAATATAAGATGAGGAATATAAACCAATACTTGTTTTAGGGTTTTTTTATATCAAAACAACAATAAAATATAGTAAAGAGTCAAAGGAACCATAACATAGTATACTCAAGAATGAAAAAATGAAAGGTTCCCTAATTTTTAGATTGATATTGCACATATAAAAGAGGGTTATGATAAGCATGCAAAATATATTCAAATCAACTAAATATACAAATGAATGTATGTATATAAACACTCATACATAATGGAATCAATAAGACACCATAATAATGGAACATCTCAAGTAATCTATAGAATTAGACAATAGTCAAGATTTTCACAAAGAGATAAGATCAAGCATAACTATTTTTAATTTCCTATTAGTATGAATACCCAAAATTATCCTCCCTTTGAGATCAGGATGTTACATATATTTATAAGCTTAGGATGGGAAAGGACTCATCTCATCAAGATTCAACTAAAATTACAAGTTTAAAATAAAACCCTTTATTCAAAATCATGCAAAGATGCATGCATAATAATAATTCCTAGAATAAACTTTCTAGCTAAAAATACAATACGGATTTACAATAAATATATTGGGAACTATAGTCCCACCTTGGTATAACATGAAAATACATAATCATTTTTTGATTAATAGTGTTGATTTGGAAATGTTAATTGGACGAGTCTTTGGAGTAACTATAAGTGTAACTAAGGCAAAGACTAAGATTTTCCTATTATGTTTATGGGACTGACCTAGAAGATACTTCCTTAGATTTTATCTCTTCACTTAGTTCATATGCTGCACTAAAATCTTTATATATAATTTCAAGGTTGAGTAATGTAGGATTCAATATTATGATAGTCAACCATTAATCTTTCTTGTTGTGCCTCTAAGCTATTAAATTTGAATGATATATCCTATACTCTGATACCCTATCCTTATAAAAAATAACCAACTACAATATTTCCTCATTATTTTTATAAATATTCCCTTTAACTTCTTTCCTAAAGTTTTTAGCTATTGAATGGAGAAGATTCTCAAAATTGGGTCTATTAACAAGCTCCCCAGCTTGGGTGATCACCCTGGTGACTCTCATGACACCCCAAATATGTATTGCCTCAATCTCATGACTAATAAAAAGTCCCAACAACTTCTTAATCAATCTATGCTAATTTAGGGAATTCCCCTCTTATCAATCACATAGTTCAAACACAAATAAGCATTCATACTGGTCATGAGATTCAACCAATTAGAAGCACTATTCCTTGAGCACTAAAATAGGAAATTCAATATCCTTTCCACATCCTTCATATTATTTCATATTGTAATAGTATCTATTATGTTGGCCTAATTTCCTACCCTATAAACCATGATGTTGTAAAAAATATTTTACAACTCAATAGATGCACTCTAAACATCAGTAATAACTTCTTCAGGGCCTATGTAATTTCCATTTGCTTCCATGTATTTAAGGCCTCATTACTACTATGGTGTATTTATTTTATTACCTCTACATTAGAATCCACAAAAATGTTGGAATCCTCAATATATTCATTAGGGTCATTGGGATTTCTCTTAGGCTTCTTGGCTAAAGAGAACAAGTTATCTATTTGTTCAAATTTCACTTCACCTTTTGTTCTAACATTCATCATTTTCCACTTCTTCACTCTCTAAATAGTCCCACTTTCCTTATAGAACCAAGTGGAGATTATGGGGAGATTAGTTAAGGCTAATTTTTTTCTTTTATCTCTAACATTATGCATCTCTCTCACCCATTGAGGAGCAATAATTCCTCCTATTTAAACTTTTTGAGTAGGGTTTAAGGATGTATAAGTTGTAGTGGTCATTGGATAGAATGTAATTAAAGTGGTTTTCAGGGAGGAACTTATTTGGATAAGTACCTAATGAATTTTATGTCTAACCATATCCCATGGGGATGTTTCTTTCATAAGTGTTAATTTTGCAAAGAATTTAGTAAGATCCAAGGTAACTTCCAAAGCCATTATTTCTTTTGGTATGGCTAATGGTTGGGGCATGGGGATATTTATTTTGGACAAGTTTTCATAGGAACTAGGGGCTTATAAAAAATTGAAATTGTGACCAAATTTTCCAAATGGATTGCACTATTAGTCCTTAATAATTTAGGATAAGAAAGAGCGTCAAAATAAAAAGTAGTAGTAATAGAATTAGATGATATAACCCTGAGTAATTACTGGGTTAAACTCATAGATATAATTTATACATGAAAAACTAAAGAAATAATGGAAGAGATTATGTCTTCAATTGTTTGAATTTTTTCTTATGTGTTATTAGCTAAGGTTTCTTCCACTTCATGATTACCTACACTCAAAGCTTTAGATTTTTCTAGCCCATCTTCTTCAAATCTATTTGGGCAATGCCCATTTCCTAGTCTTCCTCATTGAAAGGATCATCAACCAAACATATTACTTGTCAATATTATTATTATTTTTCAAGTTTCATTATATGCTTTCTATCATTTTCCTCATCCTCTTCAATAAATTATTCTATGATAGGGAGACCAAGTCATGTAATCTCATATGGTATTTTATCTTGGGAGGGATTAGGAGAGTCCTTGTGCTTCCTTTGATAGGTGTAGATGGGTGGAATATAAGGTGGATGAGATGGTAGAGGGGTTGTAATAATAAATATGGTAGAAAGTGTAACTAAAGGTTATAAATTTGATGAAGTGAAAGTCACAAGGATCATTTGAGGAGACTTAGGAGATTGAGGAGAGTCTCAAGTAGTTAGAATGGAAGGAAAACCCATTTGTAAGAACTTAAGAAGACTTACTTGCATAAATTTAGTAAGGGGAAGTAAAAGAGTCATCACAAAACTACTATTCCTTTGTTTAGCTAAAGTAACTACTAACCTATCCCTTATAGTAGCCATGCCAAAAAAATCTATGCATGAAGCTATTGAAGTATCAGGGAATTGACACCTAGAAGTCATATCAAAATATTCATCCTAAGATGAGGATTATATTATCCTCAAATATAAGATTCATTTGGTTATTCCTATTTCAAATCTATTAAAGGGGATGGAGGTTGATCATGTGGCTAAGATTCATGTGGTTGAGATAGAGGCCATTGCTAACTCCATGCATTTTGTGCCTTTTATTTTGTTGCCTCATGGTTGTATTGAAAGGCTTGGGAAAGTATCATAGACATTAATTTATCTTTCACCTTTTTCCATACCTACCAATCATATGAGGCATTCATGAAGATATAATAATGATCATATGCTTGCTAATCATATAATATGTACACCTTTTTTTCTAGAATATATTTGAAATAGCCCCTTACTTTCCTCCTGGGGTCCCATTCTATGAAAGGAGTAAGTTATAAGTTATACTATTTTTTGTAATTACCAGCTTGAATAAAATGTGACCTTATTGCATATTGATGCTACCTAATTCTTAGAGTAGTCTTGAAATAGTAGGATAATTGCCTTTGGCCTAATTATTAATCAATGATGTTAAAGATTTGTTATGTTATTTCATGTTCCACTAGAGTGTATAGAACATGATGTGGCATTAGTAAAGGAGTGGTCCTAGTGCCCTTTACTCAGATGATGGTTACATCTAGGTATAACCAATAGTCTCACATTTTTGTTAGGTTCCTTGTCATTTTTTTTGATATTCTAGGCATCATGATGCCCTACATTACTTAATATGTATGCGGATAGGCCTCATTATATATCTTTATAATTTCATTCCTATATCTATGAATGATCATGAAATAAAAATATTATCCAACCATGTTTTCCAAATATTCATCTGAGGGATACCACTCTTGACCATAAGTCTTGTAACCTATGGCCATCACTATGTCTAATGGGTAGGACATCATATATAAATTTCTATCTATAGGCCTTTGTTCAAAGTATAGAACCTATTATTTTAATCAGGAATTTATAATCTCCCTAAGCTCTAACAAATGGCTAGATGTTAGGATAATATCTGATAATGGAACCCATTCAACTTGAATGTATGAAATACTTAAGAAACCATATAATCTATTTAAAAGGGCCATGGCTAGTGCAATTCTAGGTCTAAATTTAATAGTTTAATTGGATGAGATAACCCCTTTGGGATTCATATTTTGACCTTTTATGATCCATTATTTTATATTACCATCTACTATGTTGGGCTCAAGCCAAACACTGGTTGAGACTTTATTATAGGAAGTGTAAAGTTAGGGAATCCTAAGGTATCTCTCAAATTCATTTCTAGAAATATAAGTGGAGGCATTCTTGACTATCCTAACAAGCATGCTATCTATAGAAAAGGTTCCATTAAAAAATAAAACTTTCAAGAGGTCAATACATAGTAGATTATGACTAGATAGATTCTACTTCTTCCTAGAGCACTGAATAATATGGAAACTTGAAATTTAGTGTACTCTTATTGAATATGATATCTTTATACTCTATCAATATTAAAAATTAATATGGGGAGGGGATTGATGGATTACCTTATTTTGAAGAGGAGGCCATTATTTTCCTTTGGTACCTACAATTTTTTTGATGTCTCAACTGATTCATTTTGTGGTTTTTAGATGAGGAAAATTAAGGAGCATTTGGCATGGGGAAAGCTCAAAAATGCACTCATTTGATTAAAATAATAATGGAAAAGTGAGGTTTTCTTATCATAGATTTTACATATATCATTCGTACGCATGAGTATTGAATGTATTCATGCACCTTCAATATAGATAATGAACTTTTGATTTAATATTTGTTTCAATTTTAATTTGACATTTAGATTTTTCATGTGCACTTACTTGCCAAATGGAAATCATTCATTAATCCTTTATGTATAGTCATCACTTTTGGGATAGCTACATGTTATTCATTGATTTGCTTTTTTATTTTTACAAATCTTTCCCCTTTGTTTTTTGGAGGTGACTTCCTTGGATAATTCCACTTATCAAGTCCTCATTAACCTAGCCTTTTAAATTTCTTCACTGTGTTGGGTAGGCCCCATAGCAGTGAGTTAATGTAACAAATCCCTGTTGCCTGATCTTGAAGCATGGGAGATTGGACCATTGGATTCATATACCTTTAAACCATTAATCTTATTGTGGCTATGTATTACTATGATTGAGATACATGGAATAATCTCAAGAACCCTAAGTCTCAGAAGCTTGAAACAATTATAATGCAGACCAAATAATTGCTTAACCATTTCATAGGTCTACTTTAATAGAATGTGCCAAGTGGTGATTGATCAGAACCCCAAAGAACATGGAAGATGAGAAACATTAGCACACTAAAATTTGGAACTATTATATTTTATATTAAATAGGTGAAGTATCTATGTTTCCATCTTAATGAGAATATGCCATGTCCTGAGTTCACAGAGCCTATGAGACTATAAGAAATAAACTTTTTAATATCATTGAATCTTTTGAAGACATATAAATCTTATAAACATAAAAAACTATGAGTGATGTGTGAGTGAATCTTGTCCAACCACATGAAATCCAACTTTATGGTCTTGATTGGAAAATATTAATGATCCTTATCCTTCAAGCCTATGACCCAAAATATACCAACTAGGATGTAGAAATATTAGTACTATTAGCTCATAAATTAATATGCCAATATTGAAATAAATTTCATGAAAAACCAAGGTTATAAATGACTTAATATATGTTTTTAAACTTATATTTTCACAATTTTAACTTGTGAAATTATAGATTCCATATAAATAACCCTAGATGACAAATGCATCACAATCAAGTCATAGATTTTTAAGCTCATAGATCCCCAAATAAAGGTTTTAAAATAATGAGTCCCTATTTTAAAATTTTAAAATGGGGTGTGTGTGTTAGGTAAAAATAGATATGTGGCATGATACATGGTTGATGATTTCCTAGAATAGACACATGGCATGATTAATATATGACACAAGTTATACCATCATTTAGTGTCTTGGTTTAGATATTTGAGCTCTATTATTTTATCAATTGGCCTTTATAGAGTGAGATGTTGACATTTGGTGTGATCTCACATTATTAAATCATTATAATTTTTTCATAACTTAAATTTTTAACTCAATCCCTATGATCAACTCAGATTCAAACACATGGAGCAATATCACCTACTCTAGTAGTCATTAGTATTCATGACTTGGGGTTTTGGAAAGGGAGGCATAGTGTGGTAATATGAATATATATGGTTGGATCTCACATATTCAACTTGTCATTGGACTTCATAATTGAGTTTTATATTGGGGACCTATGATGAATTAATATACTAAATCTTAGCATAATCTTGTGCAGTCAGGTGGTCACACATCTATGAGACCTGTAACATTGAGTTGTTCTTATAGATGTAATGGGAAAATAATGCATAGAGAAATATGATTCACTAAAGATACTAAGAGATAAATATTTTTAATAGACAGATATTATATGGAATTTCATCAAAATAATGAAAACTATCAATAAGATGTTGACATGTAAAGTGTAAAACTAATAAAATTTCAATCAATGATTAGCTCGGTTAGTCAAATAAACTAAAAAAAATGGATTAATATCCATATTTCAAGCTGAAATTTTCTAAATTAAAATCAGATAGTGGCACTTAGGATTTATTATGAAAACATTTTAAGGCCAATTTATGCCTTGAAGGAGGACAAATATAGAATTTCTAGGATAAATGGGTCCTTATATAATTTTTTTAAAATGGGGTGTGTTTCTCACAATAGTATTGAGGTCGAAGCATGATATTTATAAATGTAAAATAGGTTTAAATATCATAATTAACAATAATGTGCCATTTTTTAGGCATTTACATTAGGTGTTCTTCATAAACTATGTAATTGGTAGGGTAAAGAGTGCGTAGACATCAAGGAAACCATGCTAAACATTGATTAATTTGATTATATATATAGTAAAATATAATAAGTCATCATCAATAACAATATATTATCTCAATTTGAGGTATTCATCTCCCTCAAAATGATCATCATACCTTGAAAAATCATGATAGTGATTTTAATCTTTGTGATAATTATTGAATATGGGATACAAAGAATGCTTATGAATGGGAACATAACTATAAGTGGAAGGATATTAAATAACATAGGGATAAATATTAGGGTCATAATCATTGTGATTTTTACCCAAATAATAGGGATCATCACAGTCTTAAATAGGAAGATCATCATATTGATGTTTTTCAATGTTAAAAATGTCAAAATTAATTACTTTAAAATATTCATAAGGATAAATGAAAATGGGAGGACCATATTCACTATCATTAGAAGTATAACCATAAGTGGGAAGAGTATGATTAGGATCCTCAAGCATGAGAAAACGGATAGGATAATTTAATAATGAAGAGTTGCCTAGTATGGTTGTAATGGAAATATTATATGAGAAATATTGGCTATAGGAAATTGATGATATGAACTAGGTCAATACAATTAGTTAAAATGTAGCCTCACTCATTACCAAATATAATAAACAAGATAATTTATCCATATGACCTAGTTCATATTATGTCTAAGTTTAAAGAGGAATTCATATGGAGTGGGTTAATATGTTAGTTGGGGTATAAAATCATTAACAAAAATTAAAAGAACCTCTTATTTTATATTAAAAGGCATTAATACTTTAAATGATTTTGGAGTTTTTGGGTTTCAAACTCAGAGCAATGGGAAAGGAGTTATTATTTTTTAATTTTGTAGGAGTGAGATTATAGACAAGAAACAAAAGGAGTTGACTAGGAGACCTATAAAGATGCCAACATGGAATCTGAGAGGTGTCAGAAAAATTTGGACAAATGATTGGCCTACCAGGAAGCTGAGGAGGTAAAATTTTTGTGGATAGGTAGATTAGATGTCAGGTTGGCTTGAGAGGATGCTGAGAAGGCAAAAAATGAGAAAATAGGTTAATGTGGTGATAGGCTTGCCTGGAAGGACTTGAGATGGCAAGTGATGGGATAGTGAGATAATCAAAGGTCAAGATGGCTTGGGAGTAATAATCTCACTTAAATCCATATCTCTAGTGATTTTAATTATCACATGAAGTGGCAGATGTGGGTTTTTATTGAGGAATAAAATGAGGGTGGTAAAGGCCATGAATATCTCTAGAATTATTATGTCACTATTATTACAACATTCCTGCGGCCTTTGAATTTATGGAAGTGCATAAAAGGGATTACTTACATCATAGCATATCCTACTAAGCATTCCATCATTATTTACCTTAAACATTCTCTTTGGATATGTGGTTTACATGATTTGAAGATGGATGGAAACATTTTTAAGATTGAGCAAACCTCTCCTAAGGAATTTTGATAGGACCCTATGGTCTAGCATATTATACAAGAGGGGGATGTGGCTCCATACCTTGATGGTATGATTGGCCATGATGAGAATATATATCATCAGTTTGTAGAGTCATGGGATGAGAATTACAAGCAAGTCTATATGGGGGTACATTGGTTTTGAGGTCTCTGAGGAGGTGATTGGGTAAGCCATGGGGCTCATCATCAAAGGCAAAAAACATAGCTGACATAGCAGGGTACCATACTCAAAAGATATAGGGATTTTTTTTAGAGAAGGAAAGGTTGTTATGAAACTCTAGGGGGGTTTGAAAGGGAGAAGTTGTTGGCACCATGGGGTAAAATTTGCCTCATGATCACGAATTATTCCACTCTAGAGAGAAAATTCAAGGTATTTTACCACTACCACTTGGATTTGCTTAACCATTTTAGGAATAGGATGGAAATTAGCTTCCCATTATTCATATTATCTTCTATAGAGATCTCTATTAAGTCAACCAAGTAAATTCGTGTTTAAAACCTTAACTACCCTCTCATACCCATTCACCAAAGCCTCATTTTGAGGTTGTACCATTTTTATTTGGCCTTGTGTCCAACAAAAAAAATTAAAGTTAGCTTTCTTGAGGATACCCCATCAACCCTATCTCCTAATCTGAAAGGTAAAGACGAGAAAAATATCAAAACCCCCAAAATATCCCCAAAAAATTTGAAGGGGGGTCCCAGAATTGAAGACTATAGTACCCCTATTGGGACCCCTACCCTTGATTCCAAGACTAAATCTCTTAAGAAATCTAATGGTAGACTTGACACCCCTAACCAAAATACTAAGAAGGATATGTTGATGTGTGCTAAAATCGATTAGAAGACTATGGAGGATGAGGGTAGCATGTAGTCTAAGAAGGTTAAAACTAGGAAATATGACTTTAGTAGGGTTGTGGAGTCCATGAAAGGAATAGATTTAAGATTGAAACCTAAACAAGTGGGGAATGATGATGGGGGTGGTGATGGAAATAATGGGGCTAAAGGAGTTTTTAGGTTTATCCATATTACAAGAATCCCATCTACTAACCCCAGGGCATTGAAATTTATGATGATTCTAAGTTTGTTGAGAATACCACTGGGGAGGGAGAAGATGAAACACCCACTGAATCTGTACATGAAGAAGGAGCGAATAACATTGTTGAATTAAACAAACCTAAATCGGAGGAGATGGAAGAGGCTGATAAGGAAGCCCATGGTTAGAAGAAGGGAAGATGTTGATTATGTGTCAAGATTATTGATAAATACTTGGTGTTCAAAGCTATGATCAACAAGATGTAGAATAAATGGAGGGTTATGGCTGAATTTTATACCAATGCCCTTCATCACATTACTTAGGTGTTTGCTACTATTAAATATTTTAAAGACAAGGTCAGAGATGTGGGGGTGGATAGCCAAGGTGATTCTAAGGATATGGTCAAACTCTTGGCCAAGTATGGGAAAGGTGATAGTCCTTAGTGGTTATGCTAGTTTTTGTGTTTGGTTTTTTCTTATTTTTTGTCTCTTGTTTCTATGTTGTTAATTCACTATTTATAGCATGTTTATGGCCTTTTTATCTATGGGGCTACTTTGTATAGGGATCAAGACCCTTTTTTCCTACTGAACTAATAAAAAAACAATTAAAAGAACCTCTTTGGATAAGCTTGTATCATCCAATGCAAAAATAAAATAATTTTATACCTTATTTGTTATTCAATATAAAAATATAAGAAAAAAAACACTCTAATCCAAGTGAAATTAATCCTCATACCATGAGATACAATTCTACTCAAAATATATATATGCCTCTTTCTCTATTTCATATTCCCATGTCACAACTATATTACTAATTAATTTATCAAATGATTTTTAAATTAAAATTTCCCTTTATTTCAACACTTGTTCCTCAAACACTTTTGATTTAAAAATTATTTTAGTGACACCTTTCTACCATATATGTGAAAATAAAATCATGTAGAAAAATATATATAAAATTTTACTCTCAATTGTTAAAAATGTCACCTAATTTTCACAATTGGAATAAAATATATTTATTTTTTCATGGTTTTTGCATTAAAAAAATGTCAAAAATTATATTCACAAGGTCAATATAATATCATGTTATTGTTAATACTTAAAATCCCTAGTGTGACAATTTTCAGATCTATTTTGAACTCCTCTTTCCAAGCATAGAAAGATAGACCGAATTTCAACCTTGTGTTAGGAGATCAACCTTCTGTAAGGTAGTCACTTTTTTTAATTTGAAATAAAAATATTCAAAATTTTAAAAAATAATTTATCCACTTATCTATAAAATAGCTCGATACCAAAGTTATGAACATCATATAAAATCATGTAAATATGTATAGATATAACAAAAATCAACATTAAATATATTTTGTTGGACAAGATGACCTAATATGAAAAGCATTTAGAAATAAACATTTAAGGTAAGAAAACATTATAAAATATACCTTATGGGGAGGGAATATCTTTATAATCATAGTCCTCATCATTGGGTCAACCTTTCTATTAGATTATACACTCAAACTAAAATATTTATGCTTTTTTTCTTCCATAGTGATATTCAATTTCTTATATATAACCTATTAAAATAATACATGGGTAGATCACTATCACTAATATAGGCTCTTTTATTAACCAAATAATAAATACCACAAGTTACCTATATGACTAGGTATTGTACTAATCCCATTGAAGGCCCATTCATTTCCCAATATAATAAATATCTCAATTTATCCATATGGATGGGTATTTATTACTCCAAATGTATTCCTTCTCATTTTGAAATATAATTAATATATTTTATTCATATAATTTTTATCACATGAAATTATACCATTGAGAACATTTTTCAAGCTTTCTAACCTAGGTGATAGCATGGAGACACTTCTAGGTTGTGGGTAACCTAATCAATGAGGTGAAACTCTATATATGGATAACTTCGTTGATGCTTCACCTTGAGATAACTACTAAACCTATTAATTTATAGGAAAAGGGGGATAACTGATTGAAAAAAATTAAATTAGAAGTGATGCACCAAACTTAACACCCTCAACTTGTCTATACTTGACTAAGAACATGAACAAAGACTGATACCTATCATACTAACTCAACATGAATCTATAACCATCATTATTTTAGTATGAAGGTGAAAATCAAGATAAGAACTAAAAGGGGATGATCAAGAGGTCTCATAAGAGACACTAATGAATTAATCTCCACACTTATCCAATTTAAGATCATGTACCATGCTCCATACGACCTGATAATATGACTATCAACGTGTAAGTAGGCAATAAGATAGGACAAATAAAAGAGAGATATGACACCACTACTCATAGTCATCAACTAACCATGAAGTATACACTAATTAAAATATTGAGAAGGCTAGAAATAAACATATATTCACTTTTAAAGGAAAATTAAAAGTGTTTGCATGATGATGGATTTTCCATAGTCAAGTTGATCAGCCTTTTACCATCCTTACAAGGTCATACATATAGAATAAATAAGAATATAAAGAGAGGGAAAATAGGTGACTAGAACTCATGATGGTTGTCTTGAAAATCTTTAAAAAAATTTATTCCCTCTTTTTCACTTGGTTAGAGAGTTAAAAATTCAACTTGACACCTCATATAAAGGTTTGGGAAATATCATACAATGTCTTCCCAAGGTCATAGTTGGTCTCAAGATAGTCCATGCTTCACTTGGTCAATCTCCATGGAAAACCACCAAAACCTATAGTTTGAAGACTATTTTTTACCCAATTTTTTTAAATGTGCAAAGCTGATTGATCTAAAAGGTACTTGATATAGGTAAAATTATCCCTTACATGTTTTTAGGGTTATTTGAATTCATTGGAAGTACTTCAATGTAACTACATAGTCATCAGGTCAGTTTATTATATTTGTAGCTTATAAGCACTCCATCATCTTAACAATCATTCATAAAGACTAAGTCTTTAAACCTATGACCAATGAAACCAAGTTTGAATGTATAGGGGTATTCAATTATCCCCAAGAGATTTTTATCCCATGCAATTTTTCATATAAGATCTAAGTATGAGAAAGTAGCTTCTCGAGTGGTAGACCTATGTTTGAACATCTAGTTTAGGTTATTAGATTGGAATGACCTATTTCGAGATTACTATTTCCTAGGAATACTTACTTCAAGATTCATTATTTATTTATCATACTTTCCAATTTTTTCTATTCTTCTTGAATGCTACTTTTCCTTTCAAGCTAGTTTTACCATTTATATGGGTGAAGAAGGGTTTAAGAGTGGCCTTACCTCTTAAGAATTATTCATAAAGATGTGGAAAGTAATGGGAAAAATAAAGCCTTGAATCAAATGTAAAAAAATATCTACACCATCCAAATTGTTTTTGGGGTCCCATGCAGACTCTCATTGAATTTATGAGTTTCAAAATTAACCTCTCAAGATAAAAAATGTGACTTACTCAATAGAGGTAGATTTTTGGACTAAAGGCTCCAAGATCTTGTTATTTCCTTATAAATTGTCATTTTGGATCTAAAAAAATCCCACTATATTCTAATAGTGATTGCGTAATATCTCTTTAACCTCCATGCTACCTCATGTTGTGCTTCTTTACCTATAAGGTTTATGTAGAGTTTTTAGACATATCTAAGCCTAATGAGCTTCTTGACTGAGCTTGATTTCCATTGGTGTCAATAGATGAAATTAGATGTCTACATATACTGATAAGACAATTTTTTAATCATATTTCATCCTTTACATAAGTTTTAGTTACCTTAGTGACTAACTAAGACATTGACCCATTCCATTTGAGGAGTTTATTTGGAAAGTTGTAGGTGAGTCTCTAGAGGTCTATTTTAAGCCAAGACATTGAAATTAATTGGTTTGAGATTGAAAACATATTTTATAGGATTGATACATGTTCCATGAGATTTTTATATTATTATACCAGATCATTTACCTCTCAAAATTTGTGAGACTCACTTTAGTTTGTGTTTGGATTTGATATGTAGCTAGGCAAATTTTATCATAGTGATTCTCTTTTGATGAATTTATTCACTATCCAAGGATTTAAATAATTTTAAGGACCTCATAAATTATATTTAAATACCTTATGTGTGTGGTTTGTGGAGTGAATGATAGGTAACATGCCTATTGGCTGAGATAATAATAAGAATAGTTTATTTATTATGTGTATGACATGTAGTTCATGTTCTTAATATCAAGACAATTCTCTTTTTATTTGAGGATATATAAAGAGGTCTGAGTGTGCATATGAAGATATTTTGATTAAATAAGGAGAGAGATATTTGTATGCCTATGTGAGAAGCCTCTTTGAGATAGAGAGAGAGAGTTTGTACAAAGGTTAGAAAATAGATATCCATCATCAGGTGTTGAAGACATCATTTCTAGGGTGGAGTTGTTCAAAGGAGGGTCTAAAAGACTTGGTATTCCTTAGGGGTTTTTACTCTTTGTGAAATAGTTGTTTCACTAAATACCTTTGGTCAGGAGGATATGATCAAGGTTCACTAGTCTAAAGGAGTTGGTCAGTATCTTGTTTGTAATTTTTTATAAGACAATAGTCCATTTGTGTTGAAATCTTGAGAGTGGGTTTTATTCCCCATGAGGGTTTCCTAAAGGAACCGTGTGCCATGTGTTTGATCTTATGTATGTATTGATTGATTGAGATCTCTTGTTAATGTTTCTTGATCAAATTGATATATGTTGACTAGCTAATAGTATAAAGGAATTCAATTGAAATTGAAATATTTGGGCTCATTGATTCACCCCTCAGTGATTATACCTCTAAATTAATGTGTCAGTCAGTTTTGCTGGGTGAAATGGAAATCATTTGTTAATTCTGTATCTAGTCGTCACTTTTTAGATAACTATTAATTATTCATTGATTTGTTTTTATACTATGTTTTAAATCTTTCCCCTTTATGTTTTGGTCATGTGTTTCTCAAATAAATCCACTTGTTAGTTCTTTAATAACTAGACCCTTTAAATATCTTCATTGTGTTGGGAAGGTCCCATAGTGGCAAGTTAACATGTTCAAGACATGTGGCCTGATCTTGGAGCATGGGAACTTGGAAAATTAGATTGGTAAACCTTTCAAAAATCAACCTTCATGTGGCCATGATTTATCATGATCAAGACACATGGAATTATCTGAGGTGCTCGGAGGTTTAGAGCTCAAAATTATTAGAATGTAGATTAAATAAACACTTAACCCTTTTATGGGTATGCTTTAACAAGAATGTGCCAAGTGTTGATCTCTTAGAACCTTGAAGAACATGGATTATTGGAATGATTAGCACATGTGAATGTCAAACCATTAGATTTTATAGTAAATAGATGAAGTCTCTATGTTTTCATTTTAAAAATAATATGTCACATGGTGATTTAATAAAGCCTAGGATATGGAAAGACTTAAACCTTGTAATAACACATAATCTTTCAAAGACTTGGAAATCTTGTAAACATCCAAAGATCCAAGTGACATGAGAATGATGCATGTCAAAAATTCATGGAATCCAAAAGTATGGGCTTGATTGGAGAATACTAATGATCCTCGGACTTTAATACTATCATCCAAAATATACCAAATAGGACATAGAAATATTGCTACATTATCTCATAAATTAGAATTTTGATATTGTAATAAGATTCATGAAAACCCAAGGTTTGAAATAAATTAAAATACTAGTTTAAGCTTATATTTTCATAATTCAAACTTGTGCAATGCTATATTATATGTAAAAAACCCTATATGACAAATGTATGACAATTGAGTCATACATTTTTAGGCTCAAAACTCCCCAAATAAAGGTTTCACAATGATGGTTCCCTATTTTAAAATTATAAAATTGTTTATGTGTGTTAGGGAACAACAAATGGAGATTCACCGGAGGAAATAATCTTGAGTATTTTGAGAACCCATAATTTTAGAAATATATTATGATAAAACTTCATTATTAACAAAAAAGGAAAAAGTAAATCCAAATTTTTAAATAAACTCTTACTTCTTGATGTAAATACTAACCTTCCCATTCATTGTATTAGTGGGTGATCTAGTGAAATCAACATCCCTTGGTCATGAAGATTTTAACAAAGACCTAAATAAACAATGTCAGTTTCTTTTTGAGTTTTGACTTTGTAATCAATTAAAAAATAAATCCTAGGTATTTGTTTGCTATTAGCCAGGCACCCATAGCCCCAATAGAGATACCTATGGTTCCATGAAAAGCCTTGGTCTACTTCCATCTAGGTGTCCATAGCCTAGATAGAGTTTACATGAATCACCTATCCTCTTTCAGTTTGCATATATATTATATACATACATACATACATACATACATACATACATACATACATACATACATTTAAAATAAATAGAGAAAGGTTAGGAACCACCTTTGACTAGTTGTATGAATAAGAAAACTATTGATCAATTTGTCTCTATCAGTGTGTATTTTATCATCTTTTGCTAAAGTTTTAGCATGTGATAGTGCAATACATCTTTGTAAATGGGAAGAATAAAATTTGAATGATTATATCAGAGTAAATTCCAAAAATGAAGTAATACTATTCAATTTAAATACAACAAAGTTTAATAACAATATATACCTCAACTACAAAATGTATAGTACTATTAGAATAAATTTCTATGAACAATGATTGCACTCCATTTAGGTATCATCCCCTTTCTTTTGGAATATCATTTTAGATTTAATTTACAAAAAAATTGTTTAAAATAGTTATGCAACTTAGAAAACTAAATTAGAAAGTATGTAACTAAGCCATTAAAATTAAAAAATTTATCCTAAAGGAAACCAAGTGTAGAAAGAAGGAAATTTAATCTAGAAAGTAGTAAATGTATTCTATAAAGTAGTAAATTTAATCTATAAATTAGTAAATTTAATCTATAAATTAGTAAATTTAATATATAAATTAGTAAATTTAATCTAATCCTACTCTAAATATCCATTTATAGTTCACTCTAATGCATCTCTAGTTGGGGCAACCATGAAGTAATGCTTCAAAAATTGTTCATTGATTGGAAAGGTGAGGTCATTAACTTGGAGGTCTTTCAATCGAAAGACATTTTTTCTAATGATTCTAGATACTTGATATGGTTTGATCGAGAGGGAACTAAAATTTTCATGTTTCCATTTATTCTCATGTGCTTTATTCTAGAGGAAAACTAGGTTTGATAGCTTGAAAGCCTTGATTTTTGATCTCTTATCAAACCAACATTTGACAATATCTTGATGTTTGTTAAAGTTGTGTAGTGTTTCTATTATTACATCTTCTTACTGAACCATCTCCAGTAGTCTATAAGTTATTCTATCATATTTTCCATTTTAATCTTACATGAATTGGTAAATTGATAGATTAATAGTGATGGGGAAGTATTGTTGTCATCTATATACCTATAGAAAATGTGAAGCATTGAGAGATTGTTTTTGTCTAGTTTTGTCTAACCATAGTGCATATTTCAATAAGAGATACCATTCTCTTGATTTATTTTGTGTAGACATTTTTATGGCATCCATCAGGTTATTATTGGTTGACTCAAATACTATATTTACCTATAGGTAATGGTTTGAATAAAACTTGAGGATGATTTGATTGTTGTAGGTCCATTCTATGATTTTAATATATTACAATGTTAGACCATTAGCATAGACCAATGAAATGGGTGTGACAAATTTGGTAACTATTTTTCCATCTAAGAAATTTATGACATCTATGGTTCAGGAATTCTCAGTAAAAATAGCTTCTATCCACCTGGTATAGTGATCAGTAGGTGTTAGGAGGAACTTGTGTCATGTTAAAGAGTTTAGATCTATTACCCCAATAAATTTCAAATCCCATTAGGTGATAGGGCATCCTTAAATAACTAGATGTAAAGGCATAAAATCATTTACCTCTCTCTTCACAAACACTTGACACTCATGATAGAATCTAACATGTTTATGGGCATTGTTGAATATTGTGGGCTAATAATAATCCATCCTTAGAATTTTATGAGCCATAGTATGACTAGATGGATACCCATTTCCAATATTATGATGTAGGTTATTTAGGATTTCCTTAGCGTCCTATTGTAAAATGCACCTTAGGTAGATACTTTCATAGTTATTTATGTAAATGACCCCTTTCTTGATCATGAAATGAGTTGATTTGACCATGAGGGTTCACTTTTGCTATCTATTTATTTTTGAAGGGCATGTCCCTGTAAGTAGGTAATGGATGATATGTGAGTACCATTCTCCACCCATTACCTAGGACTAATTGATTTCTTTGATGTGAATGTGTGGGTTAGTTTGAGTCATCGGTTGAATGAGGCCTTGACCTCTTACCATTTTAGCTAGTATGATTTCAAGATCAAACTCTTGAAGTTTTGCCACCCACTTACCTCTTCTTTTTCCCAGCTCATTCTAGATAAGCATGAGTTTGACATCTAGGTTGGGGATACTAGCTATGTATTATTTCATATAAGATAATGTCTAAATTTATTGGTATTATTGATTAAGTCATATATCTACTTATCAATTATGGAATACTTTAGTTTTGTATCCTTTAGGTTGGTAGTCATGAAGGCAATGGGGTGTTTATTATCTTCCACCCTTTGCATCAACACCACAATAATGATATATTCTAAGGTGAATGAATAAAGATATAAATATGGGCTGATCAAGATTTGGGCTTGAGCGATTACCATTTTGATGTCCTAGAAATAATTTTTGGCCTCTGTTGTCCATTCAATATTGGCATCCTATTTTAGCATAGCATTTAATGGTTTGACTATTTATAAGACATTATCTCTTTCATACTATTGTGTAGAGTTAGCTTAGAGATAGCCTGGACACAATTTGATTCAATGAAGATACCTTCTTTGGTGATAATAATAGCCCACATTTTTACTTTAGTAACTATGAAAATGCATTTTCTATGTTCAAAGAAACTCCATATCTCTTACATATGTCCATGACTTTTTATAGATGGCCTATGTGGTTCACTTTATGCTTGCAAAATACTATAAGATCATCCATGTAGATGATGATGCACTTTACCACTATCCCCTAAAATTTTAAATCCATCATTCTCTATATAGTTGCTCCTACGTTGATTAGATCGAATGAAATCCTTTTAGTTGTAAAGCTTCCCCTTTTGGTGGTGAAGGAAGTATTAATCCTATCTTTTGCTTTAACCAATACCTAGTTTTAGCCTAAAAATAAATCCAAGAAGGACATCATATCTGAACCACTCACCATTTGTATCACCTCATCTAAATAAAGTAGAGGATAATTGTCTTTTTCTAATATTTTATTTAAGTCCCTAAAATTAATGTACATCCTAATTTTTACATTATTTTTCCTAATTGGTACAACATTAGCTACACAAATAGAGTACCTAATTGAAAATCAAATTGCATCTAGGAGCTTATATACTTTGGTCTCTATGATAGGTTCCAAAATTGGGTTCACTAGTCTTTGTCTTCACCTAAAAAACTTATGCTATGGCCATAAATGGATGGCATGGGCAACAACCCTTGGGTTAAAGATCTTCAAGTCATTATATGTCCAATAACTAACATCCTTGTTATTTTAAGCAACCCATTCATCATATGCTTCTCATTTTTAGTATAACTTAGACCTATATTCACTAATTGGGGAGACTAGTTAGTCCTTATATTTCTTTGCTGAAGTTAGACTCAGTAGCTTTCATTTGTTTCTTCTTTTGGACTGAGGGTCGACATGAAAAGATCATTTCAAGGAAACCATTCCTTATGGGATTTAATTTTATTTTAATTATAAAACACCTTCTTCCCTTATATCTTTAGTCTGTATAGCCTAGATATTTATTTCATATATTATTTAGGCCTCAAAAGATCTTAAATTGCTTAGGAACTATATAATTTATTGATCATCATGAAACACCTAGAAGTTGTCCAAATTATATGGGATAGAAGGGCATGAAATAGTTCCACTAAAAAAATTCACATGTTTGATTCCCAGAGTGTTGTCATATTGGTAGTAGAGGATGTTGATGAATCATATGTCTAATTATTTTCTCTTTGGATGGCCTTGATGTTAAATGTTTCAAATGATTCAAATAATTAACAAGCCTAGTGTTTTTAATTTTTTAGGTATGCATGTTTTTACTAGTACTTGTTTATGATATAGTTTACAACTAGATTAGAGTAATAAAAAACTAGTAGTTGTTTGGGATTGTGTCTTAATGTGAACTTCAAGCCTAATATAATGTATTCATACTTGGACCTATTATTGGTGTAGGGGAAATGTAACCAATAAATATGTAGGTGTTTTTTTCCTTCCAGGTCTATTAGGGACATGCCCATGCCATAATATTTTTTTAAAATGAGCCCCATCAAGTGTAAATTCCATAGTTGAGAAGGACCTTCAAATTAGTATTCATGTAATTGTTGTTTGACAGTGAAGTATAACTGCCTACATGTGTAAATATGAAGTTGACTTGCTAATTATTTGTATTTTAATTAGTAATCAAGTACTTCATTTTGGGATCCATATCTACCCTAGTTTTATTTGGTACCCCTTTCCAAGGCAAGCACATGTGGGAGAAGTTAGTGGCCATGTACCCATTTAATGTTTTTGACTGGTCTTGGCTTAGCAACAATCCATATAGCTATGGAATGCCAATGACTAGTATGTTAATAGTATATTTCACATCAGATATAATTGAATCCATATGCATATGTTTGTCAATTATAAAACACATGGGAATGAATATTTATACAACTATAGTAACACTCTTTCTAATTTATCAGGATTCAAACCTTACTTTTATCAAATAGTCATCGACATCACATTGGTTGATGCCCCAAAATCAACTAGTCAATTATATACATTTATTTAACATTTAAAACATCAATTTTATCATTATACATCATCACATTTACATGAGAAGTCTTGAATTTTTCATAAGTCCTCCATATCCGGGCCTTGAGTAGTAACTCCCTTTTCTCTATTATTTGAGCTAGCTCATGAAGACTAATATTGGATTTAATATTTTTGTGTAATAAATAATATTATATCCTCCCCTACTCTAATGTTTGAATCTCTATGACTAATATTTTCCTTATGATTATGTTCATTATCCCTTCTAGGTGAAGGTGGATTATCTCTCCTCAGTAGGGATGGGATTTTTTTGGCATTCAGATTAGGAAGAGTAGTATCACTATTATTAGGAGGTGTTAAAGAAGTCATAGGTTATTTGATTTTCAAGTTATGTCTGTTCCTCACCTATTGATACTAATGAAAAGCATGAATCTCATCAATTTTATCCCCAAGATCACTACCATCTTCCCCTAGAAAGGGGAAGTCATAAGTGCCAAAAACCATAGTTGTGTTAGGGTTTCCCTAAGAATTATATGAAGATGGTTCTTGCTGACTAGTAGAATTTTCATACCTCTCCACTTCCTACTAGAATATTTCAAAAGTAGTGTAGAACTTGATACAATCTAGTTCCTTGTGTTGAATGATTTGATGAACTCAACATTAGTTTGGAAGAGTTGCATCCATGATATTGATCTCTATCATCCCATTAGATGGAACTTGATGCTGTTGATTATTTCCAAACCTATTAAAGGGCTTTTATTACCTCTAGAATGCATAACCCTAATTTTTATAATTAGAGTTATGTCCACCTATATTTCCCATATGTTGGAACTTGATGCTGTTGATTATTTCCAAACCTATTAAAGGGATTTTATTACCTCTAAAACCTAAAACCCTAATTTTTATAATTAGTGTTATGTCCACCTATATTTCCCATATGTTTTTACATGCTGAGGAAC
Source organism: Torreya grandis (assembly GCA_037957365.1). Lineage (NCBI taxonomy): Eukaryota > Viridiplantae > Streptophyta > Pinopsida > Cupressales > Taxaceae > Torreya > Torreya grandis. Next base: position 334,186 of record JARHVA010005999.1, read on the forward strand.
TCATTACTCAAATTCTTTATAATTTTATAGATGGATTACATCTCTATTTTAGTTGATCTAGGATAATTTCCCTATGTTAAAGTGATATTAACTAGTATAAAAGGTTAAATCTAGATTTGATGGTTAGGATCACATTTTTTAAGAAACTAGGATGTTTATTTTGGGTAACATGGGTTAATGATAATTGATTGTGTACTAGCATCTAGTTATATTTCACAACATTGATGGTTACATTAGAAATTGGGTTAAAATATGGGTAGATATATCGAAGACTGAATGGAGGCAATGATTTTAGCTGAGGGTACAATTATTTAACCATATTGATTATTTTTTTATAAGATAAGGGTAAAGTATAAATATTGATATCCCTGTGCAAAAATACAATAGGCATGAAATATAGGGCATTTTTATACATTTTAAGGGTCAATGTCTCATTAGGATTATACAAATATTCTAATCAACTATATATATATTTTGAAATTGAATGTTGAATGCTCAGATTGGCTCTTTGGACTCCTATCTCATGCTAACAAAGTGTTGATAGATAACACTCACACTTGTAACTAGGCCAAATTGTGCCAATAAGGTATATTAACATTCTATCTATGTTTTAATTGATCCTTCTATAATATTTAGAAACTAGTCATAGGTTATTTCTTTCAAAGTTAAAGGAAACAATCTACAAGACCCATATTCATGAGTTACATTAAATATTCTCAAGGTGGATTTAAAATCCTTTATATGTTATTATATAGTCTTCCTCATGAGAGAGAGAAGTAAGATACTTACTAGGTTTATAGGAAAATCATGCACCACTCTTGTGACATTGATAGCCCTTCTAGTTAGTCAAGCTAGGACTTGAGATAGAGGATTGGATAGAGGTGGAGTATTAGGATGTGGATTATGAATATGGTTCATCTAAACTTTTTTAATATATAGATACTTTAATATGGATGATTATTGAGCCTTGGGACTTATAGAAAGACCTATATCAAACCTAACCTTTATATGAATCTCTAAAGGTGGATGAAATAGGTTATTATTTGAGGTTGACCTTATTATTCATCTGGGGGCATATATCACAAATCAAGTGATCTTACTTCTTAGGATAGAGGTAGAGTTGTATGCATCCTTTTAACACCAATTTAAAACTTTTATTGATATGCATTTTATTCACACCCAAAAAATTCCTATGAGATTACCTCTAATATTTTAGGATCAGTGAATAGACTCACTACACGACATAATTTTTAGGTTATTTAGTTTTATAGCAACATGTTGATGAAATAATGGTGATTGATATAGATTGTTTACCATTGATTAAATGGTTTTGGGTGATTATATATCTACATGGAGTGGGTGGAGGATGATTATTATAACTAAGTTGGGTATGATTTCAAAATAAACTTCAAAAAGAGGGAAATGCCAGGCAAACAAGATATCATGTGGGAAATTAGGGATAAAGCCTTTCAATACTTGTACTTTCACTAATATAGGATGAGGAATATAAACGAATACTTGTTTCAAATTTTTTTTAATCACAAAAACAATAAAATATAGTAAAGAGTCAAAGGAACCATAACATAGTATACTCAATCATGAAAAACATTAAAGGTTTCCTAATTTTTAGATTGATATTGCACATATAGAAGAGGAGTTATGATAAGCATGCAAAAGATATTCAATTCAACTAAATATAAAAATGAATGTATGTATTTAAAATAAAACACTCATACACAATAGAAATAATAAGACATCATAATAATGGAACATCTAAATTAATCCATAGAATTAGAAAATAATCAAGATTTTCACAAAGAGAGAAGATCAAGCATAACTATTTTGAATTTCCTATTAATACAAATAGCCAAAATTCTCCTCCCTTTTAGACTAGGATGTTACTTTTATTTATAAGCTTATGATGGGAAATGACTCATCTCATCAAGATTCACCTAAAATTACAAGTTCAAAATAAAACCCTTTATTTACAATCATGCAAAGATGCATGCATAATAATAATGCCTAGAATAATCATTTTAGCTGAAAATCCAATATGCATTTACAATAAATATATTGGGAACCAAAGTCCCACCTTTTTGATAACATGAAAATACATAATCATTATTAATATTAATAGTGTTGATTTGGAAATGTTAACAAGATGAGTCAATGGAGTAACTATAAGTGTAACTAAGGTAAGGACTAGGAGTTTTGTAAAATTGGGGGGGGGGGGGGAGGGGTACTAATAACCAATTATGTTTATAGGATCAACCTAGAAGATACTTGAATTTTATATCTTCACTTAGTTCATGTGCTTCACCAAAATCTTTATATATAATTTCAAGGTTGAGTAATGAAGGATTCAATATTCTGATAGTCAACCATTAATATTTCTTGTTATGCCTCTAAACTCTTGAATTTGACTGATAAATCTTTTACTCTAATTACCCTATCATTATAGAAAATAACCAAATAAAACAATTATTCATTATTTTAAAAAATATTCCATTTAAATTCTTGCCTAATTTTTTCAATTTCTAAATGGAGAAGATTCTAAAAACTAGATCTATTGACAAGCTCCCCAGCTTGGCTAGTCACCCCGATGACTCTCATGATTCCCTAAATATGTATTGCCTCACTCTCATGACTAATAAAAATTCCCAACAACTTATTTATCTATCTATGATAATTTAGGTAATTTCCTTCTTATCAATCACATATTTCAAACACAAATAAGTATCCATACTAGTCATGAGATTCAACTAGTTGAAAGCACTAATCCTTTAGCACTGAACTAGGAAATTCAATATCCTTTCCACATCCTTCATATTAATCCATAGTGTAATATTATGTACTATGTTTTCATAATTTACTACCCTATAAACCATTATGTTTTAAAAAATATTGTATAACTCAATAGATGCACTCTAAACATCAGTAATAACTTCTTAAGGGGCCTGTGTAATTTTCAGTTGCTTCTATGTTTTTAACATCTCATCAGTACTTTGCTATATTTATTTTATTTCCTCTACATTGGAATACATAAAGGTGTCTAAATCCACAATATATTTATTAGGTTCATTAATATTTCTCTTAGGCTTCTTGGCTAAAGAGAACAAGTTATCTCTTTGTTCAAATTTCACTTCACCTTATGTTCTAATGTTCATCATTCTCCACTTCCTCACTCTATACATAGTCCCCCTTTACTTATATAACCAAGTAAAGTCTATGGGGAGATCATTTAAGGAAATTTTTTAATCTTTTATCTCTAATATTATGCATCTCTCTCACCCATTGAGGAATAATAACTCCTCTTATTTCAACTTTTTGAGTAAGGTTTAGGGATATATAAGTTGTAGTGGTCATTAGATGGGATGTAATTAAATTGGTTATTAGCAAGTAACTTATTTGGATAGGTAACTAATGAATTTTATGGCCAACCCTATCCCATGGGGATGTCTCTTTCATAGATGTTAATTTTTCAAAGAATTTAGTAAAAACCAGTGTTACTTCCAAAATCATTGTTGCTTTTGGTATCGATAATGGCTGGGGCATGGGTATCTTTATTTTGGACAAGTTTTTCATAAGAACAAGGGGATTATTAAAAATACAAATTATGACCAAATTCTTCAAATAAACTACACTAGGAGTCCTTGTTAATTTAGGATAAGAAGGAGTGTTAGAATCAATATTAGTACTAATATAACTAGATGATATAACCCTAGTAATTAATGAGGTTAAACTCATAGCTATAATTTATACATTAAAAACTAAATAAATAATGGAAGATATTAGGTCATAAATTATTTGACTTTGTTCCTATGTTCCTATCAACTAAGGTGTCTTCCACTTCATGGTCACCTATACTTTTAGACTTAAAGGTTTAGATTTTTCTAGCTCAACTTCTTCATCGTCTATTTGGGCAATGCCCATTTCTTGGTCTTCCTCCTTGAAAGGATAATCAACCAAAGATATTAATTTTTAATCTTCTTATTTTTTAAGAATCATTATATCCTCTTCATCCTTTTCCTCCTCCTTTTAAATAAATTCCTTTATGATAGGGAGACCAAGTGATGTCATCGCATCCAGTCTTTTATCTTAAGAGGGAGTAGGAGAGTCCTTGTGCTTCCTTTGATAGGTGTAGATGGGTGGAGTGTAAGGTGGATGAGATGGTAGATGGGTTGTATGAATAATTATGGTAGGAAGTGTAACTAAAGGTTATGAATTGGATGAAGTGAAAGTCACAGGGTTTATCTAAGGAGACTTAAGAGATTGAGAAGAGTCTCAAGCAGTTAGAATGGAAGGAAACTCCATTTGTAAGAACTTAAGAAGACTTACTTGCATAACTATAGCAAGGTGAAGAAAAAGAGTCGTCATAAAACTACTAATCTTTTTATCATCTAATGTAACTTCTGACCTATCCCTTGTAGTAGCCATGCCCTAAACCTATATGTGTGAAGCTATTGAAGTATAAGGGACATGAGACCTAGAAGTCATATCAAAATATTCATCCTAAGATAAGGATTATATTCTTTTCAACTATAATATTCATCTGGTTATTCCTATTTAGGCTCTATTGAAGAGGATTGAGGTTTATCATGTGGATAAGAGTCATGTGGTTGAGATAGAGACCATTACTAACTCCACAGATTTTATGCCTTTTCTTTTGTTGCCTCATGGTTGTACTAAAAGGCTTAGACAAGTATCATAGACATTAATTTATCCTTCACCTTTGTCTTTGCCTACCAATCATATGAGACATTCCTTAAGATATAATAATGATCATATGCTTGGTGATCATATAATATTTTCACCTTATTATTTTATAGAATATATTTGAAATAGCCCCTTACTTTCCTCTTGGGGCCCCATTTCGTGAAAGGTGTAAGTTGTAAGTTATATTGATTGTTATAATTACTAGCTTGAATAAAATGTGACCTTATCACATATTGATGCTACCAAATTCTTAGAGGAGTCTTGAAATAGTAGGACAAATGCCTTTGGCCTAATTCCTCATCAATGATGTTAAATATTTGTTATGTTATTTCATGTTCCACTATAGTGTATAGATCATGATGTGGCATTCATAAAGGAGTGTTCCTAGTGCCTTTTATTTAGATGATGGTTACATCTAGATATAACCAATAGTCTCACATTTTTGGTTAGGCTCCTTCTCATGTTTTTTGATAATCTAGGCATTAGGCTATCCTATATTGATTGATATTTATGAGGATAAACCTCATTATATATATTTATAATTTCATACCTATATCCATGAATGAACATGGAATAAAAATCTAATCCAACCATGTTTTCCAAATATTCATTTGAGGGATACCACTCTTGACCATAAGTCTTATAAACTTGGCCATCACTGTGTCCAATGGGTAGGACATCATATAAAAATTTATGCCTATAGGCCTCTGATTAGGGTATAGAACATTTTATTTTAATCAAGCATTTATAATCTCCCCAAGTTATACCAAATAGTTAGATGTTAGGATAATATCTAACAATGGAGACCATTCCACCTAAAGGTATGAAATACTTAGGAAACCATATAATCTATTTAAAATGGCCATGACTAGTGCAATTATAGGTCTAAATTTAATAGTTTAGTTGGAGGAGATAACCCCTTAGGATTCATATTTTGACCTTTTATGATCCATTATTTTATATTTCCATTTACTATGTTGGGCTCAAGCCAAACATTGGTTGAGACTTTAATATATGAAGTCTAAAGATAGGGAATCCTAAGGTATCTCTCAAATTCCCTACCTGAAATATAAGTGGTGGCATTATTGACTATCCTAACAAGCATGATATCTACAACAATGGTTCCATTAATAAATAAAACATTCAAGAAGTCAATATATAGTAAATTATGACTAGATAGATTCTACCTCTTCCTAGAGCACCGAGTAATATGGAAACTTGAAATTTAAGGTACTCTTCTCGAATATTGTATCATTATACTCTATCAATATTGAAAATTAATATGGGGAGGGGATTGATGGATTACCCTATTTCGAAGAAGAGCCCACTATTTTCCTTTGGTACCTAAGATTATTTTTATGTCTCAACTAGTTCATTTGTGCTTTCTAGACGAGGAAAATTAGGGATCGTTTGGCATGGGGGAAACTATTTTTTTTTTCATTTGATTGAAAGACTAATAAAAAAGTGACATTTTATTATAGTATATTTTAAATATATCATTCATAGGCATGAGTATTGAATGTACTGATGTACCTTCAATGTAGATAATGAAATTTTGATATAATAAATGTTTTAATTATAATGTGACATTTAGATTTTTTGAGTGCACTTACTTGCCAAATGGAAATCATTGATTAATTCTTTGTGTCTAGTCATCACATTTGGGACAAATATCATTTATTCATTGATTTTTTTACTATTATATTGATCTTTCCACTTTATTTTTTGGAGGCACCTTCCTTGGATAATTCCACTTATGAAGTCCTCATTAACCTAACCTTTTAAATATTTTCATTATGTTAGGTACATCTTGTAGTAGTGATTTAATGCAATAAATCCATGTGGCCTGATCTTGAAGCATGGGAAAATAAACCATTAGATTGGTATACCTTTAAACTGTTAATCTTCTTATGGTTTTCAGTTACTATGATTGAGATACATGGAATAATCTCAGACACCCTAAAGCTCAGAAGCTTGAAACCATTATAATGCAGACCAAATAATCGCTTAACCATTTCATTGGTCTACTTCAACATGAATGCACCAAGTTTTGATCATTAAAAACAACAGAGAACATGGAAGATGAGAAGAATTAACACATGATAACTTGGAAACATTATATTTTATAGTAAATAGGTGAAGTCTCTATGTTTCTATTTTAATGAGAATATGCCATGTGGTGAGTTCAGAGGGCCTAAGAGACTAAAAGACTTAATATTTTTAATATCATCGAATCTTCTGAAGACTTAGAAATATTATAAACATAAAAATCTATGAGTGATGTGAGAGTGAAGCATGTCCAACCACATGGAATCCAACATTATGGTACCGATTGGAGAATATTAATGATCCTTGTCCTTCAATCTTGTGATCCAAAATATACCATCTAGGATGTAGAAATATTTGTACTATTAACTCATAAATTAGAATGCCAATATTGAAATCAAATTCATGAAAAAAGAAGGTTATAAATGAATTAATATACTTGTTTAATCCTATATTTTCATAATTTTACCCTATACAATGCTATATTCTATATAAATAACCCTAGATGACAAATACATCACAATCGAGTCATAGATTTTTAAGCTCATAGCTCCCCAAATAAAGGTTTTACAATAATGAGTCCCTATTTTCAAATTTTAAAATGGGGTGTGTGTGTTAGGTAAAAATAGATATGTGGCATGATACATGGTTGATGACTACCTAGAATGTACACATGGCATGATTAATATATGACACAAGTTTTACCATCATTAAGTATCTCGGTCTAGATATTTGAGCTCTATTATTTTATCAATTGGCCTTAATAGAGTGAGACGTTGACATGTGGTGTGATCTCACATTATCAAATCATTATAAATTTTTCATAACTTAAATTTGTAACTCAATTCCTATGATCAAATCCGATTCATACACATGGAGCAATATCATGTACTTTGGTAGTCATTAGTTTTCATGACTTGGGATTTTGGATAGGGAGGCATAGTGTGGTAAGATGAATATATATGGTTGGATATCACATAGTCAAATTATCATGGGATTTCATAATTGAGTTTTATGTTGGGGACCTATGATGAATTAATATATTAAATCTTAACATAATCTTGTGTAATCAGGTGGTCACACATCTATGAGACCTATAACATTGAGTTGTTCCTTTAGATGTAATGGGAATACAATGCATAGATTGATAAAATTCACTCAATATACTTAGAGATCAATAATTTTAATAAACATCGATATTGTATAGAATTTCATTGAAGGAATGAAACCTATCAATAAGATGTTGACATGTATAGTGTAAAACTAAATTTTTTTTCAATAAATGATTAGCTCGGTTAGTTAAATAATCTAAAAAAATGGATTAATATCCATATTTAAAGCTGAAATTTGTTAAATGATAATTAAACAGTGGCACCTAGGCTTTAGTATGAAAAAAATTTAAGGCCAATTTATGCCTTGAAAGGGGAAAAATATAGGATTTCTAGGATCAATTGGTCCTTATATAAATTTAGTTGTTCAAAATATTATTGAGTTTGAGGCATGATAGTTATAAATGTTAAACAGGTTTAAGGATCAGCATTACCAATAATGTG
>JARHVA010005999.1:347500-412500 GCA_037957365.1 Torreya grandis
TCAAACTTTTTAGGATTGGAAACACATTTTCCAATTTTATGTCTTTTCTAACTAGATTCTTAATGAACCCAAAAACTAACAAGACAAATAAAATTACCAATAGACAAAGATTTTGAGCAATAACTTGTATTTATTCATATTAAATGACTTGAAATAATTACAAACCCAAACCATGCTTAAATAAGCCTCAACTTGGAATTTAGATTTGACATGCAAAAATTCAAAAAATCTAAAATCTAAAAAAATTGGCTATTTTTAGAAGTCTCTATTTATAATAAGTTTTGCATGTAAGTGCACACAGCTCTAAAAATTTCTCAAAATTACCTAAACACTAAAATTAGCCTATGGGATGAAATTCAACTGAATTCTATGTTTGATTATAAAAACACACAATTTTTTAAAATAGGAAATTCTCAAAAAAATCATTAAACATTAATTTTGGACCCTCAAATGATCATGTTTGGCCTCTAAAAAATATCAAAATCAAATTTAAGTGGATAAAATGGCTTAAGGTAGAATTAAAATTTTTGATAAAGTTGTTTTAGCACATAGAAGAGCTCAAATGGAGTTATGAGTCAAAATTTATGGCCTCCAGAAGGTTGGCCTATTTTTTTTTTATCATTCTCTTCTAGTTGAAAACAACTTAGCTCCTATGATTTGGCCTGATTATACTTTTGCCATTTGTATTTATCAATCTTATTGAGCTCCCATTCTATAATCCAAGTGTTGTCTTCTTACTGCAATCCTTTTCACTTCACTAAATACTTGTGATAATTCCCTTGCCTTGTGCTCACTGTCTTCATATCCAAAATTTGCACTATTTTTTCTTTCTTCTTCTCTGGACCCTGTTGCTCCCAATTTAATTTTCATATTCATCTTATTCACCATCTTCTCCATGGAATTCATCTAAATATGAAATATTAAATACTGGAGATATATCAAACTTTTGTGGTAAACTTACTTCATATGCATTATCATTAATTTTTTTCACAATTCTGCATGACCCAATTTTCTTGTACTTAAACTTATTGTACGTGACTTTTGTAAATCTCTCTTTCCTCAAGTAAACCATTACCAACTCTCCTTCTTCAAATACCTTAGATCTTCTTCTAAAATCTACTATTAATTTATATTTCTCATTACTTTTCTGCAACTTTCTTCTTACTCCCTCTTATAACTACTACATATGCTTTACAAATGCTTCTACATCATCATTAATTCAATATGCAATTGGTAATTGTACCAAATATAAAATACCCATAAGATTTCTCTCATTAGTAATTTATAAAGGTGACTTTCCTATTGATCTATTCACTGAACTATTATATGCAAACTTATCTTGTGTTAAAGCCAAGTCCCATTGCTTTAGCTTCTCTCCCACTATGCATTGAAATAAATTTGTCAAGATCCTATTCACAACTTTTGTCTGTCCATCTATTTATGGATGTTATGCACTACTAAATTTTAGTTTAGTACTCATCTTCTCCACAAATTCCTCCAAAAATGACTTAGATATTTCATTTTCCTATCTGAAGTAATAATTTTTGGAACGCCATGCAATCTCACAATATTCATAAAAAAAAATTCTGCAACTCTAGTGGCATTGTTGGTTTTTTGAGATGCAATGAAATGAACCAATTTTGAAAATTTGTCTATAAGAACAAAAATTGAATTGTTACCTCTCTATGTGTTTGACAATCCCACCACAAAATCCATATTCAAATTTGTTCATGGCCCTCTTGGAACTGGTAATGGCATGTAAAGTCCAATATTTTGTGCATGTCCTTTAGCCACATGACATATTTTTCATCTTGAAAAATAATTTATCACATATATCTTCATCTTTTCTCAAAAATACTTTTCCTTCACCAAAGCTATTGTCTTTGTCTAATGAAAATGTCTAGCCAAACCGCCACTATGTAATTCTCTTATTATATTGTCTCATAGAGACCCAACTAGAATCCACGATTGCTTCTCTTTGAAGAGATAACCTTCTTATATAATATACTCATCATGAATGGAATCTATCCCACCTATTAATGGATTCTTGCACTTCTCAACTACCTTGTTAAAATATGGATCAATATCATATAATTCTTTAATAGCTTCAAATTCAACTACTTCACTCACCATAGCAGTTAATAAGGCTACCCCTCCTACTAAATACATTAGATACCTTATTCTATTTTCCTAATTTATGTTTCAACATAAAAGTATACTCCTACAAGAAAGAAACCCACTTTGCATGCCTACTAGTCAACTTTTTTTTTTGTATTCCCTTACTTCAAAGCCTCATGATCTATAAATAGGATAAAATCCTTAGGCACTAGATGATGCCTCCAATGTCTTAATGCATGTACAATTGCATAAAGTTCAACATCATAATTAGAAGAATGTTTTCTTACCTCATTCAATTTCTCACTAAAATATGCTATTGGCTTTCCTTCTTGACTCAAAATAGTACCAATTCTCACAATTGAAGTGTCACAATCAACCTCAAACACTTTGCTAAAATATGGTAATGCTAAAATTGGTCTTTCTGCAATCTTCTTCTTCAAAAATTCAAAGCTTTCTATGGCTACTCTAGTCCATGCAAATTCCTTCTCTCTCATGCAATCTGTTATTGGTGCCACAATACTACTAAATTTTTTAATAATTTTTCTATATAAAATTGCTAAACCATGGAAACTTATTACCTTTGTAGTATTTTTTAGAATAGGCCACTCAACCATCATATTTATCTTTTCTTCATCCATTTCACACCATCTTCTGAAACTACAAATCCTAAAAATACCAAACTATTTTGCATAAACTTGCACTTCTTCAAGTTTGCATATAACTTCTTTTTTGTTAACAAATCCATTACCGTACTCAAATGAGGTAAGTGTTCTTTAATCTTACTAAATATTAAAATATCATCAAAATAAACGACCAAAAACTCACCAATATATTCTCATATCATTATATTCATCATCCTCATAAATGTGTTAGGTGCATTAGATAATTTGAATGGCATCACCATCCACTCATATAAGCAATCCCTAGTCTTGAATGTAGTTTTATGCTCATCTCCTTCATGAATTCAAATATGATAATAACCAGTCCTTAGATCAATATTGGTAAAATATTTTACTCCTGGAAGCACATCCATCATATCATTTAAATGAAGTATAGAAAACCTATACTTTACTATAATTTTGTTAATTGGTCTACTATTCACATACATTCTCCATCCTCTATTTTTATTTGAAGTTAGCAATGCTATTGTCACACATAGACTCATACTCTCACTTATCGCCTTATTTCTCAACAATTTAGTAACCTATTTATTTAATTTTTCATGTTCTTTTAGACTCATCCTATATGATACTTGATTGGGTAGAGATGATCTTGAAATCAAATCAATGGGATGCTGAATATTTTTCTTCAATGGTAAACCGTTTGGTAACTTATCAGGCATAACATATGCATATTATTTCAACACTCTTTCTTCTTCTATTGGTATTGGCACTATTTTTTTTTTCATTCTTTGCTACTAATGCATAACAACTTGCTACCTTCATATCTTGGATAAATTCCTTAGTAGAGAGCATACTTTCTATCTTTTCTTCTTCTTTAAGAGGTCCATAAAATACCTTTATACCACCTTTACAAAAAGTGTATGTGTTCTTTAATCCATCATGAATTACTTTCCTATCAAATTTTCATGGTCTTTCTAATAACACATGACATGAATCCATTAGAATAACATCACGCCATATTTCATCATTATAACTCTTTCTTATAGAAAACTAGATTAAGCACTTTTTATCTACTATAACTTCATTCCCTTTCTTGAACCATTAAATCTGATAAGGATTAGGTTTATTTTAAAATTATAGATTTAGTTTCTCAATCATTTCTTTAGAAATCATATTTTCACAACTACCACTATCTATAATTACTTTGCATACCTTTCCACTTGAAGTACATCTTGTTCAAAAAATATTTGATCGCAACCATGCATCACCACCTTCTTTATTTTGTACTTGATATTTTATTGGAATGATCATGGTCCTTCTCATCATGATATTATCTCCAACATCTATTGGTGTAACTTCAGTATTCTACTCTTCTATTTCAAACTCAACTATATTTACTCTTGGACAATCTTCTTGCCTCATTTTTTGATCTTGATAGTATGGACACTCAAATTTTCTATTCCCTTCTTCTCCACATATATAATGGACATAAGATATATGATAATTTATAAAACACACTCTAGCACCACCATAACCTCATCCTCTCTGAAATATTCTTCATCTTTGTTGGTATTGAAACCCTTGCCTATTATCATCTTACTTTTCTACACCATGTGATGATTCACCTTTATTTGCATTAAAGGAACCTCTTTTGGTATTAACCCCACCTGATCCCCTTATTAGAGGGGATCCACCTATTTTTGGATTAGGTGATGTCCTTCTAAAATTCTATCTATTTTGTTTTTCTTCTGCCTTCAAAGCTAATTGATAAGCCTCCTCCATGTTAAGAATTCTATGTATGCTTAATTAATCTTGAATAAAAAATTTCAAACCATTTACATACCTTGCAGCAATTTTCTCTTCTATTTCATCATGCCCTACACATATGGAAATCTTATAAAATTCATCTGTATACTCTTGTATACTGTGATCTTTTTGAATCAATTTCTAAAATCTTCTATATATGGTTTATGCATAATTGATAGGAAGAAATTTCTCCCTCAGCTTTTTTTCCATATTTTTTCATCAATTAATCTTATTTTTACCTTTTTTTTATCTCTCTTTCTATAGGTGATGCCATCAAATCATTGCATGACCTTTCAATTTCATAAATTCAAAATCTACTTTCTTGTCTTCTCTCATAGTCTTCCACTTGAAGAACTTCTTCACGCTATTCATCCAATCTATCAACTCCTATAGTTTTAAACTACCTCCATAATCTAGAACATCAAATTTTATTCCTTCATTTCTTCCTTTTAAATCCCAAGACATCCTCTCTTCTATCAATGGTGGTTTCTCTTATTGTTCTTCTTCTTGTTGAACTTCTTCCTCATGATATTTGTCATCCTCATCACCACCTTGCCTCCTTAATTCATTGGTGATAACCTATATTAAATTTTAAAATTAACTTTGTAGATCTTGTATCATTTGGTTGATCTATGCCATACATTCTCATCCTCTTACCATTATTCTATCATCTAAGATTTGAACTTGCTCTAATACCAGATAATGAACCCAAAATCTAACAAGACAAATAAGATTCCCAATAGGCTAAGATTATAAATAATAAATTTGATTGATTAATATTGAATGACTTGAAATAATTGTAAAACCAAACCATACTTACATAATCCTCAACTTAGAATTTAGATTTGACATGCAAAAAATTAAAAAAAGAAAAAAAAAACATCTACTTTTAGCAACCGCTATTTATAGTAAGTTTCACATGCAAGAACATGTGGCCATAAATCTTTCCTAAAATAACCTAAATACTAAAATTATTGTATGGGATGAAATTCAACTGAAGTTGACGTTTGCTTTTTAAAAAAATCAATTTCTAAAAATAGAAAATTCTTTAAAAAACTATTAAACGTTAGCTTTTAGACCCTCAAAAGATCATGTTTGGCCTTTGAAAAATATCAAAATAAAATATAAATAGATATATTATCTTAGGTAGAATCAAATTTTTTGATACGGTCATTTTGGTACATAGAAGAGCTCAAATGGATTTATGAGTCAAAAGTTATGGTCTCCGAATGGTTGGCATACTTTTTATGCATCAATTCTTTGGGTTGGGGTTTTATTCATCTTATAAAAAACCTAAAGGGAGAGAAATGTTAGAATTTTCAAGTAGAGGGATACCTAAACTATTTATATTTGGTAACACACTCTTAATAATATCAAAGAATCAGTGATGCACTTGAAGAAAAACCTTGCAACACTTTCTTAGTGTGGTATGCTCATTATTTAGGCTCTTGACATTCTTCCTTCTTCTCATTCATCCCAAGTAGATTATAGTGGCAAGAATCACTCCTTTATTCACATCTAATGCTTGTACAAAATCCATACATATGATGCTTCGAGGGGAAATCTTAGTTATCCCAGCATTGAAGGCATTCGTAGGGATTTGGGTAATTCTATTACTCTATTTTCCCCCCAAAATTGGTGTTACAACCAATAATTCAGTTGAAGGGCAAACTATTGTGGAAGGTCCTAAGATTACCTAATAAGTTTGGTTGAAGATGATATAATTGGTTGTTTATTCTAAGTTTTGGATTAAATTTGTTTCTGATACCAGTTCTAATAGTTTCAAGGATTGGATAATTTGTATAATTATTCATAAAATTCAATTACATCAAGAGAAAATTATAGGGTTATTCATTCACATATTCCTTAGAGTTTCAATAAAGTTGTAGATTTACTTGCTAATTGATATTTTGACCAATATGAAGTGAAAGGCTTTGGTCCTTCTCCTTCATGGTGGCTAAAAAATCCAAGGAGTTATCTCTTATACATGTTATCCCTAGACAATAACAGTGTTGATTTCTAAAATCTTTGTGAGGCTTTCAAATCCTCCTTAGTGGGTTCCTTTTATTGTTTTTGGTTCCCCTCAGTTGGTCATTGGCCTCCTCTCCATTGATTTTTTTACATTTTGGGTTGTGCTTCTAATTCTAGTTTTGATTGGAATCATGTTGGATCTTCTTTTTGACCTCATATTATGCATGAACCATAAGGTTTCAGTCTTGTTAGTTTTCTTGGCTAGTACATGTATAACTCAATGACTATTTATCTTTTAATTATATGTGTTAGTTGAGCATAGTGAAATGGGTAGGCCAAGTGTGATCCATAGGAGAATTTTATGTAAGAGATACTCCTGCCTCCTTGGGTCTTATACAAATGCGAAATATTTTCTAAGATATTTTCCACAAAAATATGTAATCAAATATATTCAAATCATTTAATACAAACTAAAAATAGATCATACATAACCACCGATAATTACACAATGGTTCAACTCAATAACTACACTTATTATTTTATTTGATACACTTTGAATTATAATTCCAGTGATCTTTATAAAAATGGGTTGCGTGTAAGATTTACTTTAAAAATGCTCACTAAGATTGATAATAACAAGTCACATTAATATTTAACATTTAATAAAATTAATATTAACACTTAAATTTTTTACATTTGATATATGAATATGCATATATTAATGTTGAGTTTAATCATAAAAAATAATACGACTACAATAAAATATACATTTTAAAATAAAATAAAACAAAATATATAATAATTAGTTTATTGAGATATATATCATAAAATTTTATAACTACTAAATATAATTTTTATTCTATTATTATTTGTAAGTTTTATATTAAAGAAATATGAAATAAAACATATTTAATCTTCATGTAATAAATCAAATCAAAAAAAAAGAAAAAGACTTTAATTTATTTTAAATATAAATAAAAACTCTCACGTAAACTTAAACAAGAAATGTTATTTAGATTTCAGCTCATTATTATACCACTTACCAACACATCATGCGAAAAATATAAATTGCTTTGACTCCATGTAGAACTAATGAAAGTATATATGTAATTGGTCTAAAGAAAATGCAGAGTATATTTGGAATTGGTCCAAATAAAATTTCAATCTAAAAAAAAACCTTGTGTATTTGGAAATAGTTATGGATATAATGATGATTATTTATAAGTTGATTTATGTAAGATTTGTATATTCCATCTTCAATAATTTTTTAAATATAAATATATCTATTAATTATTTTAAGAATAATAAAAGATTAATTAATTTTTTATTTTAAAAATGATATTAATATAATATATATATTTTAAATTTTTATAAAAAGAAAATATTTTAATTTTTGTAGTGGGATTATATCACATGTTAAATCATTATATAGATTTAGGATCTCACGTGCTTTTAATATGATTATTTTTAAATGTTTAAGATTATAAAATGAATGGGAAAATAAAAATGAGGAAGAAAAAATATTTTAATTGTTTGGATTAAAATAAATTTACTTTTGATTGGTGTAGAATCTAGGTTGGGTATAAATAGAGGCTTGGATCTTCCTTTTGATAAGCGTTATGAATCAACAAAATAATAATAAACCAAGCAATAAAAAAAGACAAACACCCAAGAATTATGAACCAAAGAGAACCAAACAAACACCATACAATATAAAGAGAGCCATTAAAGTCTCTAAAAGACTCAAAATTGACAAAATAAAAAAAGAACCAAAATTACCAACAAAATCAGAGGGATCCCTAACAAATCCTAAACTGATTTTGAGTGGGACAAAAACCAGAAACCATTAAGGAGCTATGAAGGTTCCATAGAACTCCATTTACATCAAAAATTGAAAACAAAAACATCCATTATAAGATGCAGTGTAGCCTCCCCAAAGGAGTTCATAACAACAAAAAAAAATATCAATCTTGGGCATAAAGGTATGAATTTATTTTTTACAATTTTTATATGAAAAAAATTATATATGAGAATAGATGTTAGTTTTCTTTCTCTGGTGGATAGATAGATAGGTAATAATTTTATTGGAGAGAGAAAGATAATATCCATCCTTTATATTTTATTTGTGAGAGAAAGGGGGGGAAAGCTGATGGGACGTGGTGAAGGAGAGGGGAAAGGGAGTGGGATAAGGATATCTGTTGCACGTTATTTTTCATTTGAATATTGTATTTAATAAAATTAAAATTATATATATATATATATATCAAGTCAAAGATTTTAAAGATTAATTTATGTCTATTTATAAATGTTATATTTCATTATCTAAATAATTTTTTTTTCCATATATTGTTTTAATAATCATAAGGTAAGGAAACTCAAGGAGAGAATTTTTTAGTAGGAGAGAAGGATGTTGAATGTGTTTAACTATTTTTGGTTCTGAACCTCTAATCTATATTTCCAATTACAAAGCTTTTGATGAGTGTAATGATTTATTGGATCCTACACTCACTAAAAATTTTGCCAATAACAAAATATATTAAAGGGTGAGAAACTCAAAATTATAAATTATATTTATCATTCTTATTTTTACAAATAATTGCTTATTATTGTTGTCTAATGTCATTTGAATAATTACTACTTATATAAGTAATTTATATAATGACTAAAACGTACACAAGTACAAATTTGCCAAAAAAATATTATATAATTAAAATATATTAAATATATATTTATTATATTAATTTATTAGGTAAAAATATATATGTAATAAATAATTGTATAATATATTGAATTAATTACATATTTTTAATAGAGATAAATTATATATCATAAATTTTAAAATTATTATTTAGATTGTATATTTACTTAATTATTTGTAATTGAAAAATAATAATGTATAAATTAATATTATTAAAAAAAATTTTAAAAAAAAATCATATTAATTTTGTTTGATTCAAAATATAAGATTAATATTGTTATAATTGTTGAAAAAAAATTATATTTATTGTTGTACAAAAAGAATTAAAATTTATGCAATATATTGTGGTATGTTATTTCTATAATAATATTCTACTATAAAATAAATTATTATTAATGCTATAATTATTTTTCTAAATTATAAATTATTTTAATATATTTTTTAAATAGAAAAATGTATACTTATTTTCAAATATCAAATCACTCCACACATGATTAATTTAATTTAATTTTATATATTAAAATTAATATATTTTATTACAAAAGCATATTTAAGTAAATCGTCCTTCAATTGAGTAATAACTTTTATATAATATTATATGAAATATATACCAAGTAAAAATAGATAATATTTTATGGAAGGGCTAACTTGTTTGAGCAAAAAACAATTGCACCACATCATGATATATATTTTAGTTTAAAAATACATTTATAAATAAAAATTAAATGAAATAATTGATATAATAACTTTTATTTTTTAAATAATCTTATGTGATATGCAATTCCATAAATATTAGTTTATGGGTCATTCCCAATTAGTATATAACCGAGCAATTGTTCAAGTTATAAAATAAACCCAGTCTAGTAATTAAACTTTCACCAAAAAGAAAGCCATGGAAATACAATAGGAGATATAACTTTATCACTAGTACTTAAAATACATGATGCACATACGGAAACACAACTGACTTCGTTAAAAGCTAGTAACACCTAGCACCTATATAGCATCCTTATTTATTTATTATATATTTGCTCAAGATTTTGAGAATGGAGAGAGATGGATGGCATATGCATAGATAAAGGTCTCATGGATTGGCTGAGGTGAGGTTTTTTCCTGAGAGACTGTAGCTAGTAAGTGCAGTGACAGAAGGCGGGCATTGAGCAATGCAGTTGCCCTTGCCACAGTATTGTGGACCAGTCCCGCACCAGTTGAACTTGCTGTAGCATCGTCCATTGTTGCAAAAGAAGTTTCCTTTAGGACTGCACGTAGGATCTGCCGTCACCATCACCATCACCATCATCGCAGACATTAACATTACTAAAACTATCACGCTTAACTTGGACAGAGCCATCTTCTGCACTAACAAAGAATAATCTTTATTATTATAAATATGAATAATACCTGCGTACAAATTGAAAAGAAACTAAAAAGTCCAATCGATTGTTATTGTACATATACCATACAAATCCTCAGAAACACACAAACAGCATTTTTAACATAAACATGAATAGGCATGTATATTTATGGCATGTAGTGGCCTAAAAAAAGTACAATTAGAAATCAACATAGTTTGAACCCTTAAAATAGTTCAAAAATTATAAAAACTATATATTTGGAAAGAGGAAAGCATGTTCATTGTCATGGTAATATTTTTTTGCATTTTATTGTTGAAATCTATGATGTATTCGGTAATGAAAGTTAAAATTTGTTTTCAATAAAAATTCTTGGATTAAGCTGTAGATTGACAAGTCCAAGCCTTTGGCTTGGGAATCCAAGGCATTTTTTTTCCAAAAGGATTGGTTTTTTGAATTCAAATTTAAATAACACATACGCATTATAACATTTACATATTGTTTATTCCTAACACTCGCTATGTATCTAGGGACATGATATATTAATGTATATGGGTTGATGGAGATGCTGACATGTGACACACATCCCCCTTAATTAGTTATATGGGTCCAATATATTAGGATAATGGAGTAACTTATGAAATTAGTGTATTGGGTAATGGTTAGTCTATATTAAGATTAATAGTTTACCCATCCATTATTAGTTAGATAGAGGTCTATATAAAGGAGATGATTATCATTGTAAATGTATCAAGTAAGTATTGAGTCTTCTATTGTAAGAGGATATTGCAGGTTTTCTATTTGAAAATATATTGTGGAGTTATTCATTCTTAAAGGAGTATTGCTGGTGTTTCCCTACCTTAAGGGTATTCTGCATATATTGAATATTTGGATATCTTGGTCCACCAATATCTATTGTGTTAAATTGATCTACATTTATTCTATATTATTTATAATTATTACAAGTGTGGATCATAGCAAGTGGTATCAGAGCTTCAATTTAGGTAAGTTATGTGGAGCAAAACCGTAGTTTTTTGAAATCATCAATATCTTTCAATTCGTTGTAAATTTTTTGCACAATGCTTTTATTAGATATGAAGAATATTTCGAAGAAGTCTTAGTAAAAAACTTGATATTTTTTTATTAGTTTTGAGGGAGTTATTCATTTGATAATATATTTAATTTTTTGGTGAAATTTTTATTGATACAGTATCATAATATAAGAAAGCTACAAAAAACATTTATATTTTTTTATATGTTTGGTATGAGTTCTTATAATTTTATGGTTTTTACTATATTCACTCTATAGATCAAAATTTGTGGCATTTCCACTATCATAAGATGAAGCTACAGTAAAAATTTGGGGCTATTATGATTTGTTTTGAATGAATTATTGATATTTTAAGGTTTTGTGAACCCTAGTTTCTTTTGTGGATCATGAAGTTGAAAGTATTTTGAGGAGAGGATGATATTGATACTAAACATTGGTGTCTCTTTTTAAAGGATAATAATACTAATTTTTTTTTGTGGAAAACATAATTATCTCTTTATTTATCTAGGCATACACAATATTGGTTTAATTAGTTGAGCTTCACATAAAAGTATTCTTCATGGGGAAAAATTTAACAGGTCTTTCTAGATCAATGGGATATAACATAAAAAGAGGATGAAGAAGATGAAGAAAATAATGAAGGTAATGAACAAGAGAATGAAGATGCTAGAGAATAAAAATTTGTGAAAGAAAATAATGACAATGAAGAAGGAGGAGGAGGAGGAGGAGGAGGAGGAGGAGGAGGAGGAGGATGATGATAAGGGTTCAAATAATTTGGCTCCAAATAAGTTTAAGTCAATTTTCTAATTTCATAGATGCATTCAAAAGAAGGTTATGTCCATAGATCCTACCAGCAAGAAGAAGGAGGAGGAGGAGGAGGAGGAGGAGGAGGAGGATCAGGGTTCAAATAATTTGGCTCCAAATAAGTTTAAGTCAATTTTTTAATTTCATAGATGCATTTAAAAGAAGATTGTTATGTCCATAGATCCTACCAGCAAGTATAACTTTATCAACATGAATGTGACCAAGCATCTACATGTTCAAGCAAAAAATATCAAGGAGGTTCAAGTAGATGGTAAGAATATTTAAATGTTTAAATATTTGAATTTCATTATAGAAAAATATGTTTTACATTCATATTTTTATGCTTTGTATATGGATGATGTGGATATGGTTATTGGATATCCATGGTTAGAGACTTTAAAAACAATAAATATTAATGTTCAAAAGAAGTTAATGAAGTTTTGATATATGAAAAAGAAGGTCACTTTACAGGATATCATAGTGAGAAAGGAACCAATAATGTTCAAGGTAGATCATGAAGATGAGATTGAAATAGGTGATGAAGAGCATGTGAAAGATTCATATGAAGAAATAATACAATCAAAGAAAACACTTACTCTACTCAAGAGACAAAGGAACCACCAAAACAAAATGTGGAAGAGATAGAAGAAAAGGTTGATAAGGTCAAAGTATCAAAAGAAGTTGAGGTATATAGACACCCACATCATCATGATAGGAAAAAAATCATGGAGACATGTGAGGGAGTGTCATAATAACAAACACTTTGGCTATATAAGAAATTAAAGTTCCAATAACTATGGCTATGTATGGAAGCCAAAGACTACCTACTATGGTCATGGATAGAATCAGAGGAGCAAAAGGAAATTTAGAAACAAGTTTGGAGAGCTATCACTTGACAGAATAACATATGGATGGCTAAATGATTGATATTGGAGACAAGTGTGCAATGATTTGAAGCACACTCATTATTTAGTTTCTTCCTATGTTTTAGGGATGAATCTTGTCAAAGAGGGAAGTAATGCTATGTATTTAGGGACATGATATATTAATGTATATTGGTTGATGGATATGACAACATGTGGAACACATCCCCCTTAGTTAGTTATATGGTTCAAATATATTAAGATAATGAAGTAACTTGTGGAATTAGTGCATTGGGTAATGGTCAACCTACATTATGATTAAAAGGTTATCCATCCATTGTTAGTTAGTTATAAGTCTATATAAAGAATATGATTATCATTTTAAAGGTATCAAGTAAGCATTGAGTCTTCTATTATAAGATGATATTGGAGGTTGTCCCCTCAAAGACACATTGTGGAGTTATTCCTTCCTTAAGGAGTATTGTTGGTGTTGCCGTACCTTAAGGGTATTCTGCATATATTGAATATTTGGACATCTTAGTCCACTAATATATATTATGTTGAATTTATCTATATTTATTATACATTATTTATAATTATTATAAGTGTGGATCATAATAACACCAAAAAAATTGATCTACGGGTATGCATTTTTTTCTTATACGTATGTTCTTGAGCTCCCTAGTAGTGGTGTATCATGATAATTTCAAATTTAAATTGAATGATCTTGTTATTGGGGAAAGGCCCCTAACTTTGGATAGTGAATCAAGGTGTTTTGGTATCACATTAGACTTAAAAAATTGCATTTTAATATGTCGACTTAACTACTTATAATTAAGGTTTTAAGGTCTAACCCATTATACATATTACGATATAACCGATTTCATCATGGAAGCTCATAAAATGAATTTGTTAAGCCTATGACAAACACTTAACCTTTGGATTTTATATATATATATATATATATATATATATATATATATATATATATATATATATATATATAGACACACACACACACTTGAGTCTTACTTGTCAAGATGTGTTTGGTTCATTTAAAATTTATAGAGTAAATGTTGAACAAGTATATAAGATACTATGTTTTCTCAAATTTTGGTGCACTTTAATATTTATACACACTAATACATGTTCCATCAATGAAACACTCCTTAAAAAAATCTTGTTTAGCTATTGGTAGGTGTAGGTCACTACTCGTGCCTTTCCCTTGTATACGCTACCACAAAAAAGATGCACTTATATTTTGATAGGCTCTATGGCCTCATTTAATAGGTTATGTGAAGATATGATGGAAATGTCTAAATGTGATAATGAAATGAGAATATTTAACATGCATCATAATACAATCATGAGACATAAAGACTTAGATCAAGGATAACGTGTCAACCTAAATGTCATAATAAAATATACATAAAATAGTCAAACATGGTTGAAACTGAAAGAAATTGGGGCTATTTTGAGCCCCTTCAACCTAATTGTATGACTATTAAATGTGATTTTTGGGTTGATCACCTCTAGTTTCATCATATAATGAAGCAAAGAAATATTGAATGCAAGTTTTATATTTATAATATGTGGTTTTGAGCTCAATAAACTTGAATGGACAGTATCATATAATTAATGCAAATGTTGATTAGTTCAATTATGGAGACAATTAGGGTCAAAATGAGCCACATGAACCTATTTTATATTCTACACATGATGTGATTTAAAGTGAAATTAACCCTAAAATATCATCATATATAATGACCTAAAAATTGATTCATTCATTCGAAGAGACATTTGAGGCCAGTTTTAACCCCTTCAACATAACTACAAGAGCATGTGATATGATTTATGGCTAAATTAAGTTTGATTTTGTAATGGATTGATCTAATTATTCAATTAGTGTAATTAGGTATGTGATTTGGATAAAATTGAGACCATACACTAAATTTATGACCCAATTTATGATATAATCTATGAAATATATGCCTTAACTAACCTAATTTTATCAAAATTGCAAATGTGAAGGTAATTATAACCAATTTAAAACTAATTATGAGTCTACAATTTAAATAAAGGGGATAAATTAACTCAATTTTTGTGACATGTTAACCCTAAACCCTAATTTTACCATAAATATAGTTCCCCTAAACCCTAATACCTATTTTTATGATAAATACAACCCTTAAGTTCCATTATTTCATCACAAATGCATTTTCATGAAGGTAATTGGGGCCAATGTAAGCTTGTTGATCCTATTTTTATGAGTCACAGATGTGATTTGGCACTAAATTGACTCATATTGCCTTACATATTGATCCAATTAATTAATTGTTATAATAATAAACCCTAAATCCTAATTTTATCATAAAAACAAAACATGAAGGAGATTGAGGCTAATTGAAACTTGTTGAACATGTACATAGAGTATATAATGTGATTTGGAGTGAGCTTAATCTTTATTTCATCATATATAATGAATGAAATAGTTGATTCATTCAATTGAGAAGGCATTTTAGGTGAATTTGAACCCCTTCAACCTAACTACAAGAGCAAGATATGGTTAATGGAAAAATTATGTTTGATTCTATCATGGATTGATCTAATCAGTCAATTGGTACAATGAGGGATGCCATTTGGGTAAAATTAAGCCCTTGATCCAAATTTATGGCTCAATTTATTATATAATCTATGTAACACATGGCTTAACTGACCCTAATTTTATCATAAATGTAAAAACAAATGTAATTATGCCTAATTTGAACCTATTGAACCTAAATACAAGTCTACAATGTGATTAAAGAGGTTAAATTAGCCCACATTTTGTGAAATGTGTTGGCCTTAAACCCTAATTATATCATAAATTAAATGTAATTTGGACCCATTGAATGTAATTTTGAATGATTTCAAATCTAATGTGGGCTATTTAAATCTAGTTTAGATTAAATGAATCTAATTTGGACTCACTGAATCTATTTTGGATTAATTGACATCAACCAAGGGGTAAATTGAACCTAATTTAGGGTAATTTAATCTAATTTCAGCCTAATTAAACCTAATGTGGACATGAATCAAATTAAGGAGCTAATTGAAGGGGAAAAGGGATCGTATGATAGTCTTATTTCATAGTTGTATGGGATGAAGTTATAGAGTAAATAACACTCATGAGTGATAATGTATATGCATTATTTATCTATAGACAAAACTTAGTTTCTAATGATTATTTTTATCCAAATTGAGAATTATGTCCCCATAGCCATTCTCTATGTACTTTCTATGTATTTTCTACATGATTTTTAAGTAATATTTTTGACTCCACCTTTGAAAAACTATCAATTGTCCAATGGGTGACACATCACATTCAAGGAAAAAGAAGTTGAAGAAAAAAATAATAGAGAAATTATAAGAGTTGAAGGAAAAACACAAGTTACAAATATAAGTATTTCATTTAAATTGAAGTATAAACACTAGTCCTAATGAGCCAAATGTTGTAGATAATGATCCAATAGATAAAAATGAATTGAATAATGATGAACTTGACAATAATGAATTGAATAATGATGAAATTAACAATAATGAATTAGATAATGTTGGATGTTCACATTCAAAATATATTTTTATTTTATTTTATTGATGACGAGTCTATGCATGATGCTTTACCCCCAGAAATGAATAAAATTTTATGGAAAAAATAATGGTGAAATTAATAGTGAATAAAATGTCATGGAAACATATAATGAATAAATAAAAAATGAATGAAATGTCATCCCACCTCTAAAAAATGAAAGTAATAAAGATTTTAAAATACCCTCTCAACAAAATCCACCGTTAACAACACCTCCAAGAATTGTGTGTAGAAAAGCAAGTACTTAATTGAAGTCAATGAAAATATTTTGAAACCAATGCATAAAAAATTTCTAACTACCCTTCAAGAAGACTAGCTCAATAATTTTGGGAAATTTTATTTCATAAATTGGATTATGGTAGTAATGTTTTGTAATTATTTGGTTCATTGATGAAATTGATTAAGAGGACTAAGAACATCAACATGGATGATGAAAATAATGAAATTGTTAAAAATACACATGATTCATATCATATTGTAAACCCAAAATTATGTAATAAATATTATAATGTTACCTGACCTATATTTTCAACTTGTCTTGTATGTTTTCAAAAAGGGAAAACATATTACTTTCAAAAATAAGTCAAGAACTTGATATAAAACTAAAAACATTAATGAAACTAATTGGAAGACATGAATGACTTAATGAACCCAACACCAATGATCTTTGGTCATTCTCTAGTAGACTTCCATAAAAGAACAAGGTTATGGTCGATGCTCTCAAAGAGTTACTTGCATAATTTTTGAAATATAATACAAGAGTTTCACCCAATGCAAGAGATGTAGTGAAAGGAAGAGTTGGTTCTCATAACCATAAACCACATCACAAACATTTTTTTTATATGACTCAAACATAATTATACTCTAAGTTTTTTGAAAAATATCCACAAATTTCTATTAGTCAAATATTATTTTAGATGGCTAATCCTTTTCATGGAAAAATAAATCACACATGCACCACTTATTGTTGTAGGAAACATATTGAATTTTTAATGAACTATGATTTTTTTGTTAGAATAATTATCGTTGATGTCAAAGGAATTGTAACAGATATGAATGGAAATGTCAAATGGAAATATTTCCAGAAGTGATTAGAGTTAATACCAAAAGTGAATGGAATTGTTACCAAAAGTGAATGGAAATGTCGATGAAAATGTTATTGGAAATATTGACAAAAATGTTAACGAAAATGTCAATGGTCACATCTCTTGGTGAAGAAGTACCTCTTAGATGGGACACATCCTTTAAATCCTATATAAGGGAAAAGAGATGTGCAAGTATTACAAGCATTTTTAATTTGATTGAAGATCACATAAGTGTGAGAAAGATAGAAGAAAGGAAGAGCAAAAAGTGAAATAGAATATATCTTAAGAAAAGAAGAAGGGAAGATTTATTCTAATAAATAATATCATTTGATAATTATGAAAGAGAGGAGAGCATGAATTATTTAATAAAATCAATGAGAGAGAAAGTGTAAGATAAGTAAATACATCATTTTATTGAAGAGGCAATCATAGATGGTAGAATATATTTGGCTTGGGATTGGTGCATCCAAGTCTAGGGGTTGGTGCTCCTATGTATTGGTGCTCATGAACTATTTTGGTTGGTGCTTGACAAAGGAGATCAGTGTCTTTAGTGTGTTGGTGCTCATAAATTGACCTAGTCAGTGCTTGTTTTGGGTATTGGTGTCTCCTGTAGGTTGGTGTCTGCAAACATTATAAAAGAGTTATATATATAGTCACGATTTTCTCCAAAAAGGGTTTTCACGTAAATCTTGTGTTCTCTTATGTTATTAATTACTAGATCTTGAATGTTTATGGTTTTTATGGTCAATTAAATTTAAAAATATTGACAGATTATGTTATACTAATTCACACCCACTCTCAGTATAAGCTTGTGCTTAATAATTGGTATTAGAGTGGTCCTATAGAATTAATCTAACCACTGAAAGGTAGATCTCTGAAGTACACATGCTAGTCGTTAAGGTTAGGAAAATTTCTCTACAAACAAAGCACCATTGTTTGATGGAATAAAATATGATTTCTGGAGTATAAGGATGAGAACATATCTTATAGATATAGGGTTTGATATTTGGTTATCAGTAGTGATGGGGTACATAACACCAACAAATCAACCAATGGATCAGGCTAGAAAGAAGGCATGTGAGAATAATGTGAAAGTGATGAATGCCATTTTTCATGGATTATCAAAATTAGAGTTCATAAAAGTAATGCATTGTGTGTCATCAAAATATATATGGGACAAAATTTAGAATATCTTTGAAGGTGATGACAAGGTCAAGAGGGAAAAAATTCAAATGCATAGAAGGTAGTTTGAAAGTCTTAAGATGAAAGATGAAGAAAATGTTACAACTTATCTTCCCTTTGTGTATGAGATAGTCAAAACCATCAAAGGGATAGGTGAGAAAATGGAAGAATTGATGATAGTACAAAAATTAATAAGGTCACTTCTTATGAGGTATGATGCAAAAATCTTGGATATTGAAGATATGAAGGACTTGGACACATTAAAGATGGAGGAATTACATAGAATTTTAATAGCATATGAAATGAGGATAGAAGTAGAAAAGACAATAAATCATGGAGCAAATTTCAAAGTATCAAAGAAAATGAAAAAAGAAAAACATGAATCAAGCTATAGCACTAGTGAAGAGTTGGATAAAGATGAAGCCTTATGTGTGAGAAATCTCAAAAAAGGATTTGGGAGATATGAAGGTAAGTTACATTTTAAGTGTTTCAATTATGGAAAAATAGGACACTTTTCAAATAAATGTCCCCATTCAAAATAAGAGAGTACTAATGATGAAGAGGAACATGATGAGAAAGAAAGTATCACAAGAGCAAGAAAAACTATAAATTAGAGAAATATGATAAAAATAAGAGATGATAAAGAAAAGAAAATAATTTATTGAAAAAGGCTAGTAGCTTAAGTGAGGATCTTGAATAAGGTGTTACAGATAGTGACGAAGGTAAATTTGTATTCATGGGTATAGAAGATTGGGATGGTGAAGACTAGATAACAAGAGCACAATCGTGGAGTGATTTAGAAGGTAGAAAAGTAGAAGTAGATCTTGAATTTGAACTCTTAAGTTAATTTAATGATAATAAATATTCAAGAAAGAGAAGAAAAATAAAAGTGAAAAATTAAGAAATATGAACAGGTTGATCAAGATAGAGAAGAAGAGTTATCAAAAATTTGAGAGGAGTCAGAAATGGTCATCATGAGTCTATATGCTCAAGTTGAATAAGCAAAGAAAATAAAGGAAGAGACTAAAATTGTTATGAAGGCAAAGAAGGAAAAATGTGAGAAGTTAGAAGCTGAGATTGTTGCATTGAGAAAATATTTAGAAAAGGTGAAAGCTAAATTGACAAGTAACTTAAGATTTGAGAAAAGCATCAAGGTTCTAGATGAGATTATAGATCGTCAGAGGTAACTATTTGTCAAGTCAGGTCTTGGATATCGAGATGAAAAAAAGGTTACCAAGGAGGATATTATAATTTCTAAACCTATGAAGCTATAAGAGAAGACTTCCCCAAAGAATGAAAATCTACAAGTAGAATATAAAGGAAAGAACCATTGGCATGATAGAAGATCATTCTTGCCAAAACAATGTCATAGTTACCAAGGATCATTTTATGACTATTGATTTAATTAAAACATTTTTGGTCATAGAGAAAAGGATTTTAATAGATATGAAAGGAATGGATATGCACGAAATAGTGGCATAAATGTAGATATGAGGAATAGACATGTAATAAATGAGTATGCATTGAACTACAACACAAGTGAAGGATGTGAATGGAATGAGCATGGTTGGAATGGAACTAAAGAGTCATATGGTTTCTTAGGTAGAAATTAATTTACTCCATTTTCAAAAGACATTGTATTTTATAATTGAAATAAGTGTGGACATATAACGAGATAATGTGGAAGTAATCCTATAGACTAGAACAAGAAAGAGGATGCCTGAAAAAACTCAGAAGAGAATTCATGTAATTTTGGAAGTGGATGAAACAAATAGACAATTAAAAGGAGTAATCTCTGCTTGTACAAAAGGCACAAGGAGTAATGGTACTGAGGCCATGATAGAGCACAAATCACAAGAAAAAATAGTAGAGAAGACCATGTTGAAGCAAGAGAGATATGATGTGCAAAATGGAAAGATGCTATGAAGAGGAACAATAAAATAATATATTAAAATAAGTGGTATAATAGAAATTCAAGATTGCAACAAAGACAATAGAAGATAATTTCTTTTTCATCTAGTGACTATGAGAGGAAGCATCGACTTAGGGGGAGTCTGGTGTACAACCCTTTGACATTGATGTCAAAGGGGGAGAATTGAAGATAGGGGGAGTTATTATACTAATTCATGGGGATTTCCATTGATGATAAAGGGTAATATTGTTAGAATAATTGTCATTTATGTCCAAGGAATTGTAATGGATATGTCAAATGGAATTATTGCTAGAAGTGAATGGAATCGTTACTATAAGTGAATAGAATTATTACCGAAAGTGAATAGAAATGTCAATGAAAATAAATGAAAATGTCAATGAAAATGTTAATGCAAATGTCAATGGTCATATCTCTTGGTGAAGAGGTACCTCTTGAATGTGACACATCCTTTAAATGTTATGTAAGGGAGAAGACACATGGAATTATTAAAAGCATTTTCAATTTAATATAAGATAAAAAATGTGTGAGATAGAAGGAAGAGAGAAAAAGAATAAAATGAAATATAATATCTCTTAAGAAAATAATTGTGAAAGGAAGATTTATTCTAATGAAGAATATCATTTGAGAATTATGAAAGAGAGGAGAACTAGAATTATATAATAAAATAAATGAGAGAAAAAGTGTAAGATAATCAAATCCATCACGATTTTCTCCTAAAAGGGTTTCCACATAAATCTCATGTTCTCTTATGTTATTAATTTCTAGATCTTGAATGTTTATGGTTGTTTTGGTTGATTAAATTTGAAAATATTGAAAGATTATGTTATACTGATTCAACCCCCTCTCAGTATAATCATATGCTTAATAGTTTTTTTCCATATTTATTGTAATTTGCATACTAACAACATTTTGTAAGAGTGTGGCATAGAATTTTTTCCAAAATCAAGTGAATTTATTCCATTTTTTTTTAAAAGATCATATGGATAATTATTTCATAATAAAGCATGTTTGGAAGGATATTACACCTTTGTAGTGGACTACCAGAATTTGAAAAAATGTATCCATGAGGAGCATACAAGTGCAATTGGATAGGAATTAGTTGGTTTGATAAATACAAATCTTTGACTTATCAAGTAAAATATGGAAAAGAATCCAAAATGTGTGAGCTTACTACAAAATAGATTCTGGCTTCAAAATTTAATGTCAAAGTTAGGGAAAAATTGTTTATGTGTATGAAAAGTGCACATATAGGGATAAATGGTTGGATGAACAATTTAAGATAAGCAACGACACATTCCCACTTGGTTTAATTGTTTGAACAATTAAATTTTATAAAAATTATACATTCAAACCACAAATAGAAGTTTAATTGTAGTATTATAACTCATCACAAATTTCCATATTCATGTGTATAGCATTCATGCATATTTACATAAGGTTATTTATTTTCAACTAGTTTCTAATTTTACAATTTATTATATTATTTAGTAGGCTTGGTTGAGATACTTGTTATCTCATTTATTTTTCATGGGCTACCTCATGAGATGCCTCATTCGATATTATTGTTATATCCTTTGTATTAGGCCATAGGCCCTTTCAATACTTTTACTTTACCCTATCAAATATAAAATATGACTTAGTTTCCTCAGATTACTAAATGAAAAGGAGATTCATGTCATTCTCTACTCAATATTATTCATAAATATTACAAAAGACACATTATGCTCAAGAATTACACATGAATCTTTCATGGATTAGTTATATTGAATCATAAATTTATCTCTAGTGGATGATTTACAAAATTTATGTAGAATCTCAAACAATATTCAAGTATTTATTATATTTGTTTAAACCCTTACTAAATATTATGTACTCATAACTAGAGTTTTGTGAGGTTGATGTTATACATATAATAACATCTAGGAAATTCTTCATTACAAATTAGGGTTGGGTTTTATTCATCTCAAATCATGTTTTACACAACCATTACTCTAGTTTCTCCATAGGGAATGATAACCTCAGCCTCTGTTGTCTTTCAGAATAAAAACATTATTCACATATAATAAATTTATTTGTTTCTACTTATAGTTAATTTTAACATATGTTCTTTGGTTCTACTTATTTATTTTTACATCATATTTAATGACTAATTTATGGATCATTTATTTTAATTTTTCATGGATAAAAGCACATAATAGAGTGCATTCTCGAGTACACACATCACATATATACTATAGTATAAATATTTATCCTTTGCTCTACCAATTTCACGTGCTCGAATAAAAAGGAGGAAGGGAATGGAGAATGTAAATATTAATATTTGGTATCAGGCACTTGAATATGTGTAATTCAATCAAACTTTAGATAACTTGAATTTTTCTTATATACGTGACTCTTATTATCTATTTCTCTATCTAATATTTCATATACGATACTGACCTTTACAAATTACTATTGTACCCAAACACACACACACACACACCCCATTTTTAAATTTAAAACCATGGACCCATTATTGTAAAACATTTACTTGGGGAGCTATGAGGAAAAATTATGACTCGGTTGTAATGAATTTGTCATCTATGATTATTTACATAATATTTAGCATTTAAAAAGTTTAGATTGTGAAAATATAATCTTAAACTATTGTCCTAAGCCTTTTTTAACCTTGGGGTTTGATGAATTTTATTTTAATGTCAACATTTTGATTTATGAGGTAACACTAATAATCTTTTTACATCATAGTTGGTGTATTTTGAATCATAGGATTAAAGGATGATCATTAATATTCTCTAATAAATTCCCTATTATTATATTCCATGTGGTTCTAAAATGCTTCACTTTTACATCACTCAGAGCTTCATATTTTTACAAGTTTTCTAAGTCTTCATGAAATTCTATGTTATTAAATGTTTAAGACTTTAGGTCTTCTGGGCTTTGTAAAATCACCATGTGGCATATCATCATTAAAAAAGATATGGAGGCTTCATCTATTTATCATAGAATCTAATGGTTTTGTGTTCCCATCTGATAATGGTTTCAAGCTTTCATGTTCTTTGGGGTTCTGAGGGATTGAAACTTGACACATTCTCATTAAACTGGACCTATAGAAGGGTTAAGCAATTATTTGTTATACCAATCCAATTGTCTAAGATTCATGCTTTCTAGGTGCCCAATATCATTCCATATGTCTCAATCACAATAATCCACAAACATAAGAAGTTTGATGGTTAAAAGGGATACCAATATAATTCTCCAAGGTTTTGTGCTTTGTGATTACATCATGTGGATTGATTGCATTAACTCATCACTATGGGACCTGCCCAACACATTGAAGAGATCTAAGAGGTTGGGTTATTAAATACTTGATAAGTGGAACTTAATAAGGAAGCATGGACAAAACATAAAAGGGTAAATATCGACAACATGGTAAAAAAGCGAATCAATGAATCACTAACAACTATCTCAAAAGTGATGACTAGACACAAAAAATTAATGAATGATTGCATTTTAACAAGTAAGCACACCCATCAAAGCTAATTGGCACATTAAAATTAAAATGATCATTAAATTAAATTTTTTTATCTATATTAAAGGCACATGAATACATTTAATATTCAGACTTGTGAATGATATATGCAAAATATATGTTAGGGGTGTACGTGTGGTATATATTCAGATTTTTTTTATCAATATAATGTTATATTGGCATAAGTTAGATGGCTCAAGTTAATTAGAATACCAAATGAATTTGAGACTCATGTCATTCTATGCTCAGTCTTGTTCAAATATATTAAAAAACACATTATACTAAAAAATTATATATTTATATTTCATGCATCGCTTAGACTAAATCTTATATTTATCTCCATCGAATGATTTAAAAACATTAGGTAAACTCTCAGACATTACTCCATTAATTATTATATTTTTTTAAACCCTTAAGGAATATTATTTACTCGTATTCTTTGAGTTTTGTGGGGCCTAAGTTTTGCAGAACATAACGTCTAGGCATTTCTTTGTTATAAATCAGGGTTGCAGCTTATTCATCTCAAATCATGTTTTACACAAGAATTATTTAGGTTTATCCATAGGAAATGATAACCTCATTATGCATTGTTTTTCAGAACAAAAATGTTTTTTTACATAAACACAAGTTATTTTTTCTTACTTATAGTTAATTTTCACATATATTTAATGTTATTTCTTATTTATTTTTACATCATATGTGAAGATTAATTTATTCATCTTTCAGTTTAGTTTTCTATGGATTAAAATAAACAATATAATGCATTCTCAAGTACACATATCACATATATCCTCTAGTATCAAGCTTTATCCTTTATCTCTAGGAATTTCATTTACTCTAATAAAAAGGGGGGGAGGAAGTGGGGAATGTAATGATTCATATGTAATTCAACCAAACCTTAAACTACTTGAATTTTCATTATACATGACTCTTATTAACTATTCCTCTATCCAATATTTCATAAACAATCTTAAACCAACAAATTACTATTATACCTTAACACATGCACCCCATTTTAAAAATTTAGAACATGGACCCATTATTGTAAAAAAATTATTTAGGAAGCTACGAACCTAAAAGTTTATGACTCAGTTGTCATGCATTGGTAATCTATAGTTATTTACATATAATTTAGTGTTTCAAAAGTTCAAATTATGAAAAACAAAGCTTAAACTAGTATCATACGTCATTTCAATCCTCGGAATTTCATGATTTTTATTTCAAAGTGGACATTCTGATTTATGAGATAATGGTACTAATAATTCTAAGTCCTAGTTGGTGTATTTTGAATCACAATATTTAAGGTCAAGGATCATTAATATTCTATAATAAAGCCCATACTATTGGATTCTATGTGAATGTGACACACATTGGTCTTGAGTCACTCAGAGCTTTAGACATTTATGATATTTCTAAGACTTCAAAAGATTCCTTGTTATTATAAGTTTAGGTCTTCTAGTCTCTTAGGCTCTAGAAGCTCACCACATGGCATATTCTTGTTAAAATAGAAACAAGGAGGCTTCATGTATATACCAATAAATCTAAAGTTTCTACATTCCCATGTGATAATGGTTCTAAGCTTCACTGTTCTCTATAATTCTAATAAATTGACACATGGCACATTCTCATTAAAATGGACCTATATAAGGGTTGAGTGAATATTTGGTTTAATAATCTAATGATTTAAGATTTAATGTTTTCTATGAGCCTGAAATTCTTCCACATGTCTTGGTAATGATAATCCATAACCAAAGGTAGGTTGATGGTTTATAGGGATACCAATCTAATAATCTAAGCTCATGTTATTTGTGATTAGGCCATGTGGCTTGGTTGTGTTAACTCACCACTATGGGACCTACCAAAAATAATGAACATATTTAAAGGCCCAAGTTAACAATGACTTGATAAATGCCATTATTTGAGGAAGGCTTGGACATAACATAAAATGGGAATGACTGATAACATGATAAATAAGTAAACTAATGAATAACTGACAACTATCTCAAAAATGATGGCTAGATATAAAAAATTAACAAATGATTTCCATTTGGAAAGTAAGTACATCCTCCAAAGCTGACTAGCACATTCAGATTAAATTTGGTTTAAATATATTTTTTTATCTGCATATAAAACACACAAATACATTAAATACTCAAGACTATAATTGATAAATGTAAAATATGTGCTAAGGATAATTCAATTTACCCTTACTCTTTCAATCAAATGAATGCATTTTCAAGGTCCCTAATGCCAAATGAGCCCTAATTATCTTATACTAACAAGTAAGGAATAAATGACTTGAGACATCAAAATAATTTTAGTGACCATAGGATAAAAATGGTCTATTCTTCAAAATAGGGTATTCCCTCATTCCCCTCCCCATACTCATTTGTAGGATTTACAAAGTATAAAGATATAGTATTAAAAAAGAGTGCCATAAATTTCAAGTTTTCACATTACTCAACTCTCTAAGAAGAGGTAGAATCTATCCTATCATACTCTACCAAGGATGAACTCTCTTCGTAGGCTAGGAAATACATTGATGATTTGATACATATCAAAGAGCAAGGACTCCACCAGGTAGTATCCAAACCTAAGGTAATTCCATGTACTAATCTCCTAGAATTTTTATTTGTTAAAAGGACCATTTATAGGGATATTTTACATGTTAAGAATGTCAATAATTCCTATGTTTATATTTTAGGTAGGTAATTTGAGAGATACATTAGGATTCCCTATTTTGAGAGCACCTATAATCGAGTCTCAGGCAATGTTTGTGTTCAACACAACATAGTAGATGAAAAGCTAAAAGTTTGGCTCTCAAAAGGTTAGAGGATGAATCCCAAGAGGGATATCTCCTCTAATTTCATTATAAAATTTAGATGAGGAATTATGATAGCCATGGAACTTTTGAATATATTATATGGTTTCCTAAGTATTCCATATGTTCAAGTTGAATGGGTTCCATTGTTAGATATAATCCTAATATGTAACCAATTGGTGGCAAGTGTCTGGTTAGAATCATAGGTTCTCTACCCTTATTAGACACCTATAGATAATAATTTCTATATGATGTCTTACCAGCTAGACTTAATGATGATCATAGTTTACAAGCCCTATGGTCAGGAGGGGTAGGCCTCTAATGATTTTTGGGCAAATAGGGTTGGGGAGAATTTTTCTTTCATGTTAATTCATAAATATAGGAATGAAATCACAATGATATGAAATGAGGTCTACCCTAATATATATCAAAAAATTTAGGGCACCCTCATGCCCATATTATCATAAAACATGACAAAGAACCTGAGTAAAATTAGATATTATTGGTTATACATAGATGTAACCATCAATTGAATAGAAGGCACTTGTAACACTCCTCTACTACTACCACATCATGTTTTTGACACTATAACAAAACTGAAAATACCATATCAGGTCTTTAATAGAATTGATAAGGACTTATGTCAAAGGTATTTGGACTACTATTTGAAGACTCTACTAAGCATTAGATAGTATCAATATGTGATTAGGTCACATTTTATTCAAGTTCATAAACCTAGAACTTAGTATAATTTACAACATTTACCTTTCAGGGAATAGGACCCTAAGAGGAATGTAAAGGGGTATCTCAAATCTATTTAGTAAAAAAATGAAGTACATGTATTATATGATCACCAAACATATGATCATGATCATACTTTATTAAATGTTGAAGATTATTTAAAGGTGTGTATAAAATTTGAAAGATAAATCAATATCTATGATATATTCCCAAGCCTTGAAGTACAACCCTAAGGTAATTAAAGAAGAGACATAAATTGCATGAAGCTAATATTGGCCCCCATTTCTACCACATAATTTTCAACCACAAGATTATCCTCTTTTGCTTTTAGTAGAGCCTACAAAGGGACATCTAGATGAATCTTCTAGTAAAAGAGAATCCAATCCTTATATTATGATGGAAATTTTGAGACGTCTTCTAAGTCCTCAAGTCCCTTGCACAATTACAACTATGAATGTTTAGGTTTTGGGCATAACTACTACAAAGGATAGCTTAGTAGTTTTTTAGCTGAATAAAGGAAGAGTAGTTTTGTGATGATGACTTTGCCAACTCTTACTACAGTTACCCAAGTGAGTCTTCCCAAATTCTTGAAAATGTATTTTCCTTTCATTCCAACTACTTCTGACTTTCCTCAATATCCTAATTCTCCTTAGACAAGCCCTTGTCCTCCAAATCATCTAATTCATTACCTTCATTTACACTTTTTACCATAGTCATTCCTACAACCCATATACCATCTCATACACCTTAAACTCCACCCACATATACCTACCAAATAAAGTAGAAGGACTCTCCTACTCCCTCCCAAAATAAAAATAGAATAGAGGACACAACTTTGACTCCCTATTATAGAGGAAGATAACAAAGAGGAGGAAAAACATGGTGAGGCTATAATGGAACTTAATGTAGAGACCATGGATTTGATACCACAATGTAAAGACCACAATTCCTATCCTAAACACATAATTTTTTAATGTAATTAATGTTTGTCTATGCATATAACTTGGGTATACTTTATCCTATCAGATATCATTTATCAAATAAACAAGAATCTAACCATACAAGTTAGGCATCCTTTTTTCAAATGGGAAAGAATCTAATCATATGGGTTAGGAATTATTTTTACAAATGGGCAAGTGTCTAACCAAACAGGTTAGGCATCTACACATGAGTAGGTTATGCTTTGGCTAGAGACTTGAATCATCAGGATCGACCAAATTCTGAGTCACTCATTGTTCACTCCTAATCTCGACTAGATAAGCATAGAGGTCATCGTGACAGTAGCATATATAAAACATATAACAAAAATTTGAATTCCACCTTAGAATTTGGCCTAAACCTTCAAGAACTATGATGATCCAACTAGGATCCTTTTGAGTATATCACAGATTTATTATCTTTTCTTTGTATATCTAAACTAGAGCTGTATTATAATGGTATTGTCTTTTAATTTAACTTTAATCTTGTTTAGTGCACAACCTCAAATCCCCATCATATTCATTTTCATCTTGAAATCATCCTTCACTTCCAAGACAACCTAGATACCTGCTTCCAAATAAGATCAAGGTGCATTATGCATATAGTTCTATTTTCTATTCTATGTTTCATGTGAACTATGAATCTAGGTATGAAACACTTGCCAGGGCCTAGTTCCCTAGATAGTCCCTCTATGATTGCGACCTAAAATGAAAGCATAAAAAGTACTAGTTAAAGTGACTAAATACTTGTTTAACTAGACTAGCCCTAAATCCTAACAAGAAATAGAAATGAACATTGTAAGCTACATCCACCTTTTACATTTTATTTACAATGGTTTTGATCCTTTCTTTAGACAATGTAATCCATATAATTGTTATTGCCAAAGTTTCATTATTTGAAATCCATATGGTTGGTTTTTTCTTGATAATAATTAGTTTAACATTCTCAATTTTGGTTTTCATTGCACCTTTTCACTAATACTATGTTTTGAGTAATAAATGTACTTTTTCCATTCTATTTCATAAGTTCAAGAGTCATAATCATCTAAGGTGTCAAAGTCATTTTTTAATCTTGATTAGTGATGTTGACCAAGAGGGATTATCCAACCTATTGGTCTTAGCGACACGACCTGATCCTTATTTCTCCCTAACAATTTATTGGGATGATACCTAGACGTCATTGTTGTAACTACATTAGGCTACGGTTTTAGTAATTCAAGTGTGATGACATTCAAGAAAAAACATGAACCAGAGGCACTGCTTGTACCAAACGTTGCGTAGTTTTGTTTAACCCTAAATTCTTTGTTTAAGTTTGAGATTTAAAAAAATAAAAAATACTTAAAATAAATTAATGCAATATATATCAAAAGCAAATTCTATAGTAGGAAATTAGAAAACATAATCTCGTAGTTTAGTCGTCACGTCAATTTTCAACCATGTTTATTCTGGACAATCATAGCTTTAGTCTATTTAGGTAAACTTATCTATAAATATTAACTTATACATAAGGAGTTTATTGAACTTAGATTTAAATAAATCCTTTATATGTTTAAAAGGAGGGTTTTTTAATTTAAGGTTTTAACCCTAGAATGAAAGATATTTATTTTCATACTAATCTTAATGATAATCAAAATCATAATCAAAGTTCAACAACAATCAATGTAAGGATCCACAAAGTAAGTTGCTTTATGGAAATTTTAAGTATCTAAATCGATATTCTTGCAATCTAGGTTTACGCATGTAGCTTTACAGACGAGATGTAATGTACTTCATAAATATATAAATAAGTATATAGAAAACAAAACACACGTATTTAATGTTATGTCCTACTCTTTTCACCAAACTGTGTATAGAGACCATTTTAACATTTGTAAATAGATACATAATGTAAAAATCATTTTATTTTAGTTTTCTATAAATAAATACATTATATTTTCCCGTTGCAATTTTAAATAGGATAAAGTTTTTACATTCATCTTACAATTAAAATAAAATATTTATCTTAAAGCCTAAAGAAAATAAATTGCTTGCCTTATAATTTAAATAAAATAAAATATTTATTCTAAAATTTTAAATAAAACAAAATATCTACCTTCCGATTTAAACAATATAAATTATTTACCTTCATTTTAAATAAAATAAAATATTTATTTTATAAAATAATATAATCTACCTTTCATGTAATAAAATAAATTATTTTCTTCCAATTTAAATAATTCAAAATATTTATTTTACAATTTTAAATATAATATTATTTATGATGTAAATAAAATAAATTATTTACTTCCAATAATATAAAATATTTCTTTAAAATTTAAATAAATATAAATTATTTTATTTTATAGATTTTAAATAAACTAAAATACCTACCTTATGCGTTGAAATTCTTTACTGAAATGGAATGTTCCGCTTGAAATGAAAGTTGCTGCCTTTCTCCTCTTCCCTTTCTGCTCTCCAATGTCCTCCTTCTTAAATTGCTTTCCTTCGTTCCTTTTTTTCTCCCTTACTTTTACACTAGTCCCTGCTTACAATTTTTTTCTCATGCCAATTTTCTTCCTTCCCACTTGGCGTCGATATGCTCTTTATAACTTTTTTTCCATGCAAAAAAAGATATTTTCCCTCCTTTTGAGCGCTGATTTTCGTGAAACTTTTAGTTAATAATTTTTTTTATTCGATTTTTTTGTGGCAGGTGATGTGGCAGAAAACCCTCAGTTTGCATGGGTTATAAGTGGGTGGAGTTGGAGCGCAGATCTTAGGGAGGTGGAGTGAATTAATTTTAACTTAAAGTTTTTTTTTGTTTTCTCCTTAATTTTGGCATGCATGGTAGGTATGCTTAGGGTGGTAGGTAGTTAGGCTAAACTTAATGTAGTTAATTAATAGTTTTAAATTATTTATAGTAATATAATATAATTAATATTCTTAAAAGTTTATATATATATATATATATATATATATATATATATATAAACTTTTAAGAATATTAATTATATTATATAATTATAAATAATTTAAATATATATATATATATATATAAACTTTTAAGAATATTAATTATATTATATAATTATAAATAATTTATATATATATATATATATATATATATATATATATATATATATTAATTATATTATATTATTATAAATAATTTAAAACTATTAATTAACTACATTAAGTTTAGCCTAACTACCTACCACCCTAAGCCTACCTACCATGCATGCTAAAATTAAGGAGAAAACAAAAAAAAACTTCATATATATATATATATATATATATATATATATATATATATATATATATATATATACATATATAAAATTAATAATCTAAAAAAATTATTCATGATGATATAAAATTAATTAATATTTATTTATGATAATAAAATCAATAATTATTCACAAAAAAATGTAATTTATTTGTAAACATTAAAATTAACAAATTAAAAAAAAAAAAAGCTTTACTAATAACTTTTGGTGATTCCCAAAAATTTAAATGCATTCTTTTTAAATGTGAGTATAAGACTAAATATTCATTCCATTGAATTTTCCTTCAATCACAATTGTCATTTGTGATCACATCACATATTTATAGATAATGAAAATAACTATAATATTTTAGCAACTAATTTGTAAAAAAAGGAAATTAAAATGTACCTTGTTTTCATTTTTTTCCCATCGATGTCTTGATAGTCCTCCAAGATCCACATAAGGGTTAAGTTATCTAATCAATTCATCCTGACATGAAATACTAAATAAAGTCCATAACCACTTAAAGTATGAGCACAAGTTGATTGTGTGGGAAGATAGGTCATGACATCCATCCCACTTAAATTGTGCATTGTCCCAATGCACTACAAGAGTTTGATTAAGTTCATAAATTTAAAATGAAAATAGAAACATGTTTTTAATTTCTTCAGTGTCCTCCCAAGTCACACTTCCTTCACCATATTGATTGCATTAAACCTTGTACTGATCAACCTCTCTATTGTACAACTAGTACCAGTGCCTCTCTAGCACTTTGTATGGATCTATTATTATTTTGTTGGGCTCTTGGACTTGCAAGGCATTCTAATTTAAAATGTGTTTATTATCAGGCACACATTTATTAAGAAGTGACACATAGAAGACATCATGAATGCAACTCAGCTGTGAGGGTAAGGCCAATTGATAGGATATTTGGTTGATTCTCTATAGGATCTTGAAAGGTCATACAAAGTGAGGAGTATCTTCACCTTTTTCCCAA
Source organism: Torreya grandis (assembly GCA_037957365.1). Lineage (NCBI taxonomy): Eukaryota > Viridiplantae > Streptophyta > Pinopsida > Cupressales > Taxaceae > Torreya > Torreya grandis. Next base: position 380,922 of record JARHVA010005999.1, read on the forward strand.
AGGTTATGGAACTTTTGTGTGGTTTGACCTTTAAAAACACCTTGTCACCAATTAGGAATTCTCTCTAAACTCTCTTCATATCTATGTAGCTCTTATGTCTCTCTGATGCTTCCTTCAACCTCTACCTTATAACTTTCACCTATTATTCCATGTCTTTCAACATTTCAAGACTGATTACTATTCTATCCTCAAGGTTATCCCCACTAAGTGGTGTTCGACAACTTCTCCCATATAGAGCTTCAAATGGAGCCATACCTAAAGATGTTTGAAATGAGTTATTATAAGAAAATTCTACCAATGGGAGATAAGTTTCCAATTTGGTTTGATGATCCATACAATACATCCTTAGGAGGTCTTCTATAACTTGATTTGTCCTTTCTGTTTGCCCATCCATCTCAAGATGGAATGAAGAGCTAAAGTTAAACTATGTACCTAAAGGTGATTATAGGGTCATCCAAAGCCTTGAAGTAAATTTAGAATCTATGTTTGATATGATCTTTTCTGGAAATCAATGCAATCTAACCACTTCCTTCAGAAATTGTTTAGAAAAAGTTTGTGCATCATCAGTCAAGTTCTTGGGTATGAGATATGCCACCTTATTAAGCTTGTCTATTACCACCATAATAACATCATGCCTATAGGATGTCATAGGTAATCGTTGTATGAAATCTATACTGACAACTTGCCATTTATACTATGGAATGTCATGTGGATATAAAAGTCCTACAAGATGTTGGTGTTTTGATTTAACCCTCTGACATTATAAACATCGTGCCACATGTAATACTATATCTCTTTTCATCCCTTTCCAAAAGTATATTTTCTTTAGATTAGCATATAGTTTATTTACCCCTGGATGGCCTGAGTAGGGTGCATCATGAGCTTTAGTCAAAATTATCATCCTTAAGTCATTTACATCTAAAACATAGATCCTATTTTTATATCGAAGCAATCCCTCATCGTCTAAGGTATATCCTTTAGTTCTTGGGTCTTCAAAAATTTCTTCTATCATTACTCTCACTTGATTATACCAATGATTTTGATTTTATCTTTCTATTATTTTCCATTTTCGATTAAATTTAAGAATTTTTATATTCATCAGGGGTCTTCTCCTACTCAAAACATCAACAACCCTCTTCTCTTTTCCCTTGATATACTCAATTTCAAAATCATACTCACTCAAGAAATCGAACCACCTTCTTTGCCTAGCATTTAAATTGGGTTGAGTGAATACGTACTTTATCCCTTGAGGGTAAATTTTTAGTTCAAAAGGTCTCCCAATAAAGAAATGTCTCCACTTTTTTAAGGCATTAAAAATTACCACCAATTATAAATTATGAGAGGCATAATTTAATTCATGGGTTTTCAATTTGATGGACTTATATGAAGTTACACCATCATTCTAAATGAGTACCCCTCCCAATAATTCGATGGGTGCATCTATTACAACCATGAAATGTCCATTCAGATTGGATACCTTTAAGATGGGTGCCATCATCAACGTTTCCTTCAAAAACTAGAAAGCTTTATGACGCTGCTCTATCTATATAGACTTTGTACCTTTCCTTTACAACGTCATAATCACATTGGCGATCCTAGAAAAACCTTCAACAAATATCCTATAATATAATGCTAACCCCATAAAACTCCTTACTTCAGATATGTTTTTTAGAATTGGCCATTTCATTATTGCTTTTATCTTATCTTTATCTACTATAATTCCTTCTTTGGATATGATGTCGCCTAGATAGTGAATTTCCTTCTTAAAGAACACACATTTGGACAACTTACCATATAGCTTAAGTTATATTAACCTTTAAATAACTAATTGAAGATGTGCTAAGTGCTCTTCCTAATTTTTAGAGTATAACAAAATGTCACTTATGAACACCAAGATGAACTTATCTAGGTAATTATGGAACACACTTTTCATTAAGTTAATAAATGTTGAAGGAGCATTTGTTACCCTAAATGGTACTACAATAAACTCATAGTGTCCATAGCTGGTCCTGAAAATAGTTTTTGGAATATCCTCCACCTTAATTCTTAGCTAATAATACCTTAATTGAAGGTATATCTCCAAGAAAACCATTGCTCCTTTTATTTTCTTGAAAAGGTATTCTATTCAAGGTAGGGGATATCTATTTTTTATTTTAATCTTATTCAACATTCTATAATCAATGCATAATCTTAGAGTTTCATCTTTATTTTTAACAAACAAGACTGGTGATCCCCAAGGAAACACACTTGGTCTAATAAATCCTTTACTCAAGATTTCCTCTAGCTAAATTTTAATCTCTATTAACTCATTTGTATTCATTATATAGGGTGCTCTAGAAACTGGTTCAGATCTAGGTACAATATCAATTGAAAAATCAAATTCTCTCTTAGGGGGCATTCCAGGTAATTCTTCAAGAAACACATCCTGAAATTCCATTAGGAGTGAATACCATTGTAATTTTGGTTCATCTTTGATCTCATCCTTATCATCTATCATTACCATGAAAATTAGATCTCCCTTCTTTTGCTCCTTCAACTACATAGTTGATACAGTTTCTACTTTTATGGGCTTATGATCCCATTGAATCATGACCCACCTTCCCTCATTGATAAAACACCTAACCAAATTTATGTAATAGTCTATTTGATCTTGGTGTTTGGTGAGCCAAATATTCTTGATTACCACATCATAGAATCCTAAATGTGCTACAAATAGGGCTAAGCTTGTCTTAAAATCTAGAAATTATATTTTTGCCTTGGGTAGAAATTGAGACACTTTCTTAACTTCCTTATCCCCATAATGGACCATCCATGATGAATTCATGTGATTCAGTAGAAGAGAGATTTTTGTTAATAATTTTTGAGAAATGAATCATTTTGATGAATCGGTATCTAAGAGAATTGAAATGGGTTTACTCAATAATTTACTTACATCTTCAATTGACACATTCTGGTATCTATTTTAGTGATTCCTTACTACAACATTGATCCTTTGCTATGGTCCCCATTGAGATTGATTGGCTCTTATCTACCCATACATATTTGTGCATTCTTGGGCAAAGTGATTTCATCCATAAGCAAACCATCCTGCTAGTGGGCCTTTTGGTACTAGGTTCCTCAGGGCATTGCTAGAAATTTATGGAGGATACATTGGGTGATTGTAATTCCTTTGATCATTCCTATTATTATCTCCTCCCCTGTTTTTGTTATTTAGAAAAGTATTTATTTGATTTTGATTGGTTGGGGTGATCTGGCTATTCGATTTGATCTGGGGTTTTTATCCACAACTTGCTTTCCCCTAAAATCTGGTTTCCTTTTGAAGGCTTTGTTTCTGTCATTATTGAAGTTTTCTCTTCCCATAGCTAGGGATTGCAATTTCCATTCCTATTTGAGATATTTTTATATCACTTCATTCATGTTCTCATGGCCATGCATATCTACTTCCACTCCAATTTTTGCATTTAGTCCTAGGATGAACTTTTTAGTCTGAACTATTTCATCCTTCTAGTACAAGGAAACATACTTAAGTTGGAAAATCTATCCCAATACAATTGGATTGACATGCCTCCTTATCTTAGGTTATGAAATTTAGTAGTCTTCTCATCAATGAATAATTGGGGTAACCATATCTTTTTGAAATGGTGATCAAACTGATCTCAGGTGACATTTTCCTTGGTTATTCCATTTAATTCTTTCATGTTAGTCCACCAGCTAGCTGCCTCTGCTATCAGTTGGTAGGATCCCCATAACACCTTAGTTACATCATTGTAGTTTCTCAAGTAGAATTAATTCTCAATTTAATTTAATGAATTCTTATCTCCTTCACTTAACTATATTCCATCAAACCTAGGGGGTAAAATATTCTTTAAATCCTTGTTAAGATAAAAAAATGGAACTTCAATTCTGGGACCTACAACCTCTATTTCATTGACTGGTGGTGGATTTTATTTAGGTGGATTATCAAGGTTAGGTTCAAATATGTTTTCTACATTTTCTTACCTTGACTTAAGATCATTAATCACTTGCTCATCTGGGTCTATTTTATCTCTTTTCTCAGTCAACAAATTGATGAGGGCTTCTATTATCGAGTTTTTATTTTCTAGAACCTATTGTTCAACATTTTCATTATTGGGTTAAACATATCTCACATTTTCCATTCAGTTCCTAGCTGATCATCTTGCCATTTGGTTACTTGATAGAAATAACACAATCTTATATGTTTTCATCTAAGATAATTGATATCATAATTCATTTTTTTAATAACCATACTTTTTCTCATACATTCTATTATTGATCACAGTCACACATAGGTTTGTCAAAAAGTAAACATTTGATAATCTTATTCAAATTTTTATTACATAGACTTTTTATCTTAATAGAGGATAATATTTATGACTATAACATATAGATGTCTAAATAACATTGATTCAAAATTATTCTAATCAGAATCTTCTTCATCTAGCTCCATTTCTTCAAGAACTTCATTTTTTGAGTGAACCACATAATGGTGGCATCATTTATATTCATTAAATAATTTAGAGCTTATATAAGGTGTGTCATACCCTATTCCAAATGGAAAATATGTTACTGTTGAAGGCCTTTTTAATGGACAATTGACTATTTATTTTAAATATCTCCACTTTCAAAGATTTGAGTTTACTTTGGATTGCAGCTATTGTATCTAAGTCATAAATGTAAATAGGTTTTTTTGAAGTAGAGGGAAGTTTTATTTTCCCCTTTTTATTTTTTGTTTTCCCTTTTCTTTTCCTTGAAGTTTTACAACAAGCCATATCTAAACAACCAATTTTAACCACATTAGTTTATCATAGTTTTTAGCTTTCTCAATAAGTTAACATCAATAACTAATCTTTTACAAAGTGTAGGTTATGGTAGGATTAATGCCTAACCTTCAAACCCAAGCTCTAATACCACAATGTAGAGACCATTACTATGATACCACAATGTAGAGACCATGGCTCTGATACCACAATGTAGAGACCACAATTATTCTCTTGAACACATATTTTCTTTATGTAATTAATGTTTGTCTGTACATATAACTTAGGTATACTTTATCCTATTAGATATCCTTTGTCAAATAGACAAGAATCTAACCATATAGGTTAGGCATTCTTTTGCCAAATGGGCAAACATATAACCATATGGGTCATGCATTCTTTTGTCAAATAGGCAAGCATCTAATGAAATGGGTTAGGCATCTACACATTAGTAGGTTATGTTCTTACTAGAGACTTGACTCATCAGGATCAACTAGATCCTGAATCACTCACTATTTACCACTCATCTCTATTAGATAAGTACCGAGGTCATCATGATATTAACATGTATAAAATATATAGTAAAAATTTACATTCCACCTCAAAATTTGACCTAAATCCTTAAGAACTATGATGATCCAACCGAGATCCTTCTAAATATACCACATATTTATTATTTTTACTTTGTTTATCTAAACTATGACCTTCTTATAATGATCTTGTCTTTTCATTTAACTTTAATATTTTTTAGTGCAAAACCTCAAAACCCCATCCTATTCACCTGCATAGTAGAAGCATATTTCACTTCCCAGACTGTCTACATACCTACTTCTAATAGGATCAAGGTGTAGGATGCATGTAGTTCTATTTTCTATTCTAAGTTTCATGTGAACTGTGAAACTATGCATGTAACCCTTGCTAGGGCCCAATTGCCCAAATAGTCCCTCTGTGATTTCTACCCAAAATAAGAACATAAATAGTATCGGTTAAAGTGACTAAATATTTGTTTAACTAGACTAGCCCTAAATCCTAACAAGAAATAGAAATAAACATTGTAAGCTACATCCCTTTTTTTATTTTTGTTTACAATGGTTTTGATCCTTGCTTTAGACAAACTAATCCATATAATTTCTATTTCCAAAGTTTCATTATCTAAAAGTCATATGGTTGGTGGTTTCTTGATAATAATTGGTTTAACATTCTCAATTCTGGTTTTCATTGCTCCTTTTTGGTGGTATAAAGTTTTAAGTAATAAATGTAATTTCTCTATTATATTTTTTATGTTCACAAGTCAGAATCATCTAAAGTAGTTGAAGTCATTTTCTTATATTGACCAAGAGGGATTATCCCACCCCTTGGTCTTAATGACATGACATGATCCTTATTTCTCCTTGATGGTTTATATAGATGCTACCCTGATGTTATTATTGTATCCATATTAGGAAATGGATGTAGTAGCTCAAGCGATGCCATTACCCGTAAACGTGAGCCAGAGGCACCACTTGTACCAAATGTTGCATAGTCTTGTTTAACCCTAATTTCTTGGTCTAAGTTTGAGATTTAGAATAAAATTATAGTTGAAAAAAATTAATGCAATATATATCAAAAGCAAATTATTTAGTAGGAAAGTAGAAAACATAATCTCCTAATTTAGTCGTCATGTTGAATTTCCACCATGTTTATTCTGGACAATTATATCTTTAGTCTATTAAGGTAAACTTCTCTATGAACAATAACTTATACATAAGGAGTTTAATTAAATTTGATTTAAATAAATCATTTATATGTTTGAAATGAGGGTTCTAAAATTTGAGGTTTCAACTCTAGAATGAAAGATATTTATTTTCATACAAGTCTTAATGATAATCAAACTCATCATCAAATTTCAACAATAATAAAAGTAAGGATCTGCTTAGAATATTATTTCTCACAACTTAGGTCGATTTATGAAAATTTCAAGTATCTAAATCGATATTCTCACAATCTAGGTTTACGCATGTAGCTTTATAGACTAGATATAATGTACTTCATAAATTTATAACTAAGTATATAGAAAACAAAACACATTTATTTAATGTTATGTCCTACTCTTTTCACCAAACTGGGTATAGAGACCATTTTAATGTTTCTAAATAGATGCGTAATGTATAAATCATTTTCATTTTAGTTTTCTAGAAATAAATGCATTATATTTTTCCCTTGCAATTTTAAATATGATAAATTTTGTACATTCATCTTACAATTAAAATAAAATATTTCTCTTAAAAACTAAATCAAATAAATTATTTGCCTCAAAATTTAAATAAAATAAAATATCTACCTTTCGATTTAAATAATAAAAAATATTTACCTTCATTTTAAATAAATTAAATTATTTTCTTCCAATTTAAATAATATAAAATATTTATTTTACAATTTTAAATATAATATTATATGTAATTTTACATGTAAATAAAATAAATTATTTACTTCCAATAATATAAAATATTTATTTATAATTTAAATAAAACAAAATAATTTTCTCTTACAAATTTTAAATAAACTAAAATACCTACCTTATGCATTGAAATCCTTGACTGGAATGGAATGTGGATCTGCTTGAAATGAAAGCTCCTAGCTTTCTCCTCTCCCCTTTTTGTTTTCTAACATCATCCTTCTTAAAGTGCTTCCCTTACTTTTTTTCTCGCTTACTTCTGCGCTGCTCTATCCTTATTAATTTTTTTCTAATGCCAATTTTCTTCCCTCCCACTTGCCGTCGATCTGCTTTTTATAACTTTTTTTCATGCAAAAAAAATCTTTTCCCTCCTTTTGAGTGCTGATTTTGATGAAACTTTTAGTTAATAATTTTTTTTATTAGCTTTTTATGTGGCAGAAAACCCTCAGTTTGCATGGGTTTTTAGTGGGTGGAGGTGAAGCACAGATCTTAGGGAGGTGGAGTGAATTAATTTTAACTTGAAGTTTATTTTTTTCTTTTCTCCATAATTTTGGCATGCATGGTGGGTAGGCTTAGGGTGGTAGGTAGTTACGTGAAAGTTAATGTAGTTAATTAATAGTTTTAAATTATTTAGAATAATAAAATTAATTAATATTTTTAAAAAATGTTTTTTTGAAAAAAATATAAATAATTAATAATCTAAAAAAATTAGTCATGATGATACAAAATTAATTAATATTTATTTATGAAAATAAAATGAATAATTATTCATGAAAAAATATAATTTATTTGTAAATTTTAAAATTAACAAATAAAAATAAAAGCTCTATTTATAACCTTTGGTGATTTCCAAAAAATTAAATTTATTTCTTATAAATGTCAGTATATGACTAAATATTCATTCTATTTAATTTTTCTTCATTCACAATTATCATTTCTGACCACATCACATATTTCTATATAAGGAAAATAATTATAATATTTTAGCGATTAATTTGAAAAAATTAAATTAAAACATACTTTACTTTCACGTTTTTCCGTCAATGTCTTAGTAGTCCTTTGAGATCAACTCAAGGGTTAACTTATCTAATCAAACCATCTTGACATAAAATAATAAATGAAGTCCAGAACCACTTAAAATATGAGCACAAGTCCACAATACAAGAAGAGAGATAATAACACTTAAATAATAATAATAATAATAATAATAATAATAATAATAATAATAATAATAATAATAATAATAATAATAATAATAATAATAATTGGTTTATTAACCTTAAAATAAGGAAGACCAATAAATGGGCATTTCAACACTAGATGATGAAGAAGCTAATCTATAAAAATCCAAATCTTTGAGTTTGGATGAGCATGAAGTGGAAGACACCTTTGTTGGCCTCACATAAGAGTAAAGTCAAAGAATTGATGAGGTATTATATTCCATTGTTTCTTTAGTTTATAATATAGTAATTTCATATATATGTTTCCTCTCAATTATTCCTAGTGTTATATCATCTATTTCTATTAATATTATTGTTGATCCTGATATTTTTTCTTCTCCTAAACTAATAAGGACTCCTACGGTAGTTCGTTTTGAGAAATTGATCATTGTTTTTATTTTTATTAATAATAAGCTCTCGGTTCACAACAAAATGTTGACCCAAATAGAGCTCGCTATGGCCCAAAAACATTGGCCATGTGAAAAGTAACAATGATTGTGGAAGTAAATCCGTGTCTAACTAAATTCTTGGCAAAAGTAATGCAAATGAAAGAAACATCCCCATGGGAGATGGTTGGATAGAAACTTCCTTACTTCCCTATCTAAATAAGTGCATCTTGTAAACCACTTTCATTACATCCCTTATAACAACCACTCTACCTTCAACATCCTTAGACCCTACCCAATAAGTTAAAAAATTAAAACTTATTGGTCCCTAATGGGTTAGAAAGATATAAAATGTTAGAGATAAAAGATAAAATTTAGTATTAATTGAACTCCCCACACTCTCCAATTGGTTTGATAAGGAAAGTGGGACTACTTAGTGAGTGAGGAAGAGGAAAATAGTGAAGATGAGAACAAAGGGTGAAGTGGAATTTGAATAAAGAGGGAACTTGTTCTCATTAGCAAAAAAACCTGAGAGAAATCCCAAAGACCTTACCTAATATATTGAGGATTTCAACACTTTTATGGATTCCTTTGGAGCAGTAATGAAACAAATACACTAGAGTACTGAGGAGTCCATAAAAATATGGAATCAAATGTAAATTACACATGCCTCTCAATAATTTATTGCTAATGTCTATAGTATAACTACTAAGTTGTACACTATTTTATACAACATCAAGGTTTTTAGGGTAGTCAGTCAGGCCAACATAGTAAATATTGTTACACTATAGAATAAGATGAAGTATATGGAAAGGTGATTGAAAGTCATAGTTTAGTTCTCAAATATTAGTGCTTTAAACTAGTTAAATATCATGACCAATATAAATGATTCTTGTTGTTTGAACTATGTGATTGCCCATAGAGATGCTTCTTTAAATTGGCATATATAGAAGAATAAGTTGTTGGGACTTTTTATAAGTCATCATAGTAAGTCACTATAGATTTTGGTAGACATGAGAGTCATAAAGGTGATCACCCAAGCTTGGGAGCTTGTAAATAGACCAAATTTTGAGAATCTTCTCGATTCAGCTATCGAAAACATCAAGAATGAATTTGAAGGGACTATTTATAAAACAAATGAAGAATTAATATAGTTGGTTAGTTTGTACAAAAATAGGGTAACAAGTGCAAATGCTCTAGTAGTCGAGTTCAAGACCTTAGAGGCAGAACATGAAATATTTATGGATGATGCTATCATAATCTTGAAGCTTTCATTACTCAATTTTTAAAGTGTAGATAAAGAGTTTTATGTATATTACACTCTAAGTGAAGAGTTAAAATCCATAGAAGAAACTTCTAGGTTAGTTCCACTCCTACAATTGGTTATCAATGCCCACCAACTTCACAAAGCTTTTAGCTTTTAGCTTAGTTATAATTTTGGTTACTCTATCGACTCCTCTAGTTAAAGGTGACACATAAGCATTTGGATCTAAGAATGATTATGTATTTGAATTTTATCAACAAGGTGGAACTTTAGTTCCCAATCTATTTATTATACATACATATTGTATTTTTAGTCGCAAAGTCTATTATGGGCATTATTATTGTGCATGCATCTTTGAATGATTTTTCAATGAAGGGTTTTATTTTGAACTTGTAATTTTAGAAGAAGCTTGAAGAGAGGAGGCCTTCCTCATCTTAAGCTTATAATTATATGTAACCTCCCAGTCTCAAAGTGGGGAGACGTTTGCCTATTCAGATAAATAATAAATTCAAACGAGTTAAGCTTGACTTTGTCTCTATGTGCAAATCTCGATTCTTCTTCAATTTTGTGGATTACTTAAGACATTCCATCATTATGGTATCTTAATGCTTTTGATTATGTATTGGTTCTATCATTATTTAGATTTGATTTTTTAAGATGACTAATTATGATAATAATTGCATGTAATTATTTCCTGATATAGCTATCTACATGGATTTTAATATTTACATGTGCAATGGGTTTAGTTCCCTCAATGAATTTCAATTCTAGAGAATTTCATCAAGCTATTTTAAATTAGCATAATTAAGGTTTATTTTTCATGCATAATTTTTGCCAAGACTGTGCTTTCTGTCTTATCCAACCTAACACATCAACAACTATTTAATCTCTGTCATTGAAGGGTGTTAGCCATCAATTTTGGAAAATATTTCCTTACTATTTTTTGTTGTTTTGCAAGCTGGAATGTTGTTTTGTAGAAGGATCAATACATAATATGTACTCTTTTTGATAGCTGTTTTATAATGTTATTCCATTTATTCAATTGTGGACTTCACTAAAATCTAGTAATATCTAGCAGCTATATAGAATTCTTATTTATTCCATATTTGTTTGAGATTTTGATCATTTATAGAGATGAATGATATTTGCGTTGATATATTTGTGTATGAGGTCTCATGTATTGGTTGAAATGAGAATTTTTTCTGAATACATTATGGCTAGCAAGTGCAGTTACAAGAGGAGGTCTTTGAACAATGTACTTTCCCTTGCCACAGTATTGTCCATCGGATCTGACATTCATCTATAAATCACTTTGCGTATTAAAAGGATGTTACCTATTTTTTCAAAATCTAAAACCACTCAAAGGAGAAAGCCATAGTAAAAATTGATCATATTAAAATCATATTAAAATTATACATGATTGCATACAATCAACTACGTAGGGGAACTAAAAATGGTTTGATTCCCTCTTGGTATAATTATATATGTAGGCATCCCGAATTCACAAGGGGTGGCTAATGTTAGCTCAGCCTTTCCCTTTCACCTGGTATTCCAAATTATAATTGTTTTATAGTTCACAAATAAAGTTTGAAGTAAAGAGAATGAAAACAGAGGTATTCACACAGTTTTAAAGGCATCTAAAGATAAAAGCATACTCAACAGACATAGATGTAGTGGGCAAAACAGTCACAGAACTGTAAAAACAAAGTTGATAGTTCTACAATATATCAGAAAATGTAGAGCTTCTATTTCCATATTCCAGTGCATTTTGAACGATTATATCAATCATTTAGACTTGCATTCATCCGAACCAAGCTAAGTACATCATTCTCTAGTCTTTCAGATAAATAATAAGTTACTATATTTACATAGTTGCAATAAAATATTTTAATCGTTTTATCGTTCACAGATAAGGTTTGAAGCAAAGAGAAAGTAAACAGAGGTATTCACGCAGTTTTAAAGGCATCCAAATATAAAAGCATACTCAATAGACATAGATGTAGTGAGCAAAACAGTCACAGAACTGTAAAAACATAGTAGAAAGTTCTACAATATATCAGAAATGTAGCTTCTATTCCATATACCAGTGGAGTTTGGACGATTATATCAATCCTTTAGACTTGCATTCAACCGAACCAAGCTAAGTACATCATTCTCTAGTCTTTCCGAGTAATCATAAGTACTATATTTACTTAATTGCAATGAAATTTACTTGATTATTGTTTAAGTTAAATAATCATGTTTTTTAAACAATTTTATGCTATTTAAGGTCACATTATTCCTAAATTCATCTAAAGAATTAGAGATTCACTACATAATATCCCCTCTCAAATCAGTTATCTATTGTTACTACATAATAATAATCTTATAAATAATCCTCATAACCGCAACAGAGGACAAAATTATACAGAACAATGTTTACATAAACAATATTTCTCGATTCCCACTCATTAATTTTTTTGTTGTTTGTAAACCAGCTGAAACGCCATATTGTTTGTTATGGATAAAAAAATTATAACGCTAAAGTGTTTATGAGAGAAAGATAAGCAGGAATGATACACTAACAAATCAAGCTTTTACTTTACAATTATAAAAATTCAATAGAGTGACCGATTTAACTCGATGATACACTAACAGATGAAGTGCCTTATGGTTATTAGACCTAAGATTTAAAAGTAAAGGAACCTGATTCTCGATCATGAGGAGATGAAGTGCCTTATGGTTATTCCACCAATGTTTCGCCTTTAAAGTCTTTGAGCAGCAACCGCTTTTTATCTCTCCAAGGGTGAATATACGCTTCAGAATATACGCTTCTGACTTTAAATATAAATACGTGAAGCATAGGGTCAGATCTCAAAATTGGTGCAAGCATAGGAAAAAATCTCAAATTTTGCACGAATGAAAAGTTAAACAAATAATTATTTTTCAAATTTTCATTAAAAATGACCATTTTAACTATTGGAATGTTTGAAATATTTTTATACGTCTTTTTATTTAATAGATAGTATATGATTTAATTAAATGTTAAAAGCAAAATGAAAGGTATGGTATCTTTTGGTATTAATAATAATTTTATTTTATATTTATATTTACATCAGAGTTTACATATGTAAGGTTATTTTATATATTATTTATTTTGTTAAAATTTATTGTTGATTATTTTTATAATGACACATAATGTCAGGTATTATTCACATGATTGTTTGTAAGATCTATGATGATGACATTTAGCATGTCAATATAGATATAGGTAGGTTTCAACAAGTTCAATTTGCTCAATACCTAATCAAAAGAAAATTGCAAACACAAATTAACGAACGTTGTACAGTTCTTTAAAAAAGATATTTCAAAAAATTTGTGATAAATATTTATTTGCTTATTTTTGATACTACATCATATAATCTGACCATAAAAATTGATATAAATAAATATTGACCACTTTTTCCATACTCTTATTTGTAAATAAATAGAAACTATAAAAGCCATAAATCTCAAACTTTTAGTTTTTTCAGATGATGAAATTTAGTTAAAAGTTACAAAAGACAAATGCTTAAAATATTTAAATTAAATTATCTTTCAAATATTAAATATCAGATAACTCAAGTCAATTTTTACAAAAAAAGATTATGTAAATAGAAATAATACACTCAACTCCTTACTTAGATCTATCAACTTATGGAAAGATGACTAAAAATCTAAATAAAATTTTTAATAGTATGAATGGAACTTTTTAATATTCCACAATTAGCATTAAACGGAACTACTAATCTATAACCTTAAAAATGAAGGAATACCAACTTGGATAAGAATTTATTATGGGGTGGGTTGTCATCTTGGTACCACATTATATATCTTGTTAGAGTTTATTTGATATGATTTCACTATGGAGCTATAGATCTTGTTTGGCTAATCTGCCATTTTGAAAAATATACAAATTCAAAGTTAGCTCATATGTGGAATTATTATGCTTTCCTTTCCTACTTTAATGGATGGTGTGCTAAAATATTTTTGAGCACGTTATAGGATAAAAAAGGGTAACAACTGAATGGAAGTTTCAAACGATAAACATGGCAATGATACGTACCAAAACATTCAAAGAAACAAATAACCACAGATCAGGGGGCGTCAAGAATACAAATACCTTTACCCAGTAATGACGGAGAAGATGGAGAAAGGATAGACAAACAATACTGTTAAGACTGTCAGTTTATATATTAATAATAATCCTATATATTATATTTAATATATTTTTTTAAATTAGTGTGATATTATAAAATATATAATAATATATATAAATCATACGATATATAGAATGTAATGTAAATATATAATACTATAATATAATATATATTATAATAATAATATGTTTATGATGGAAGCGTTTTATATGAAAAATTATGGAAGGATTATATCACATAACATACAAAAGATTTTTTCCCTATCAGTTATTCTTTAGGGAATGTATCAAGGCCCGACTTCCGTTAGCATTAGGTGTATATTCAAATTTGGACTATCCTTTGAAGCAATTTTTCAATTTGGGAACGTCAGAGTTGAAGGAAATGCATTTTATTATGATTCTTTGCTTACTGTTAAATCCCGATCGTTGATTAAAAAAAAGAGAAAAAAACGTTTTTCTGTTAAATTGTTAGCCATGAAAGGACAAAACAAAAAAAAATCATGAATATATGCCAAATTTTGGAATGCTTAATTAGCTGAGAAAAGAGGCGAACAAACACAGCGACAAAGTCTGTGAAGAGATCCAAAAAGTGCTTAACATAATCATAGTACCCAAAGTCTGCTCTCTCAATTGTCTTCTGAGGGTCATATATTATATACCCAAAGGAAAATTAGTAGACTAAAATATACCTGCACAAATAATAATCCGACCTGTAGACCTACAAATATAATTTGATGTGTGCTTTCGTATGCACACTACAAATTTTTTTTTTTAAGTATACGCATTGGAAACCATAAAACATACCTCAAATTTATAAACTTCCATCGATCCACCAAAGAGACAAGCTGCAAGTTAAAGCCACAATAGAATGTTGGTGCATGCACGCATTTTGGACCACCATGAAATGTCAGTGGAAAAATAAACCAAAAAATGTTTTTATAATAAGGGCTTCTCAAAAACAAATTCATGGAATGTTTCAATGATGAAGACGTGAAAATAGTTGTGCATCATAACCTACTTCTACGTGTAATAACGAACTTGGTGGAGTGTGGTGTCAAATATATTTGGTCCATAATGTACATAATTAATAATGTCCAAAACTTGCTTAACTCCGGGACTTTAGGAACATCATCATCATCATCATCATATATATATATATATATATATATATATCTTAATTCCGGGACTTTAGGAAGATGATCATCATCATCATTATATATATATATATATATATATATATATATATATATATAAATTAGATTGATAAATCAGATTATCATCACTAAAGTTAAATGTGTTTGTATTGTAAAATTTTGTGAATGAAAAAAATTGATCTTCTAGTTTAATTTGTAGATCAAAATAATAATGTGATGATATTGATTTACAGGTTATACATTGAAGTTATGGATTCTATCTTATTGGTTTCATTGAGGTTGAAGTGAGTACCAATTTTTTTTCAATGTGCACGCCATATGTGTGCATAAGGAGGTAGTATTGGTAATACAATGTGAATGTCATGGTAGAATAGTACATATTGAGAAGAAAGGTATTTGAATAGCGATTAGTCCCAGGTAGAAATCAAATTTGGTAGGTTTATTTCTCATGCATTACATAGTGTGCACATCATATGGTTAAAAGGAGAATATATGCTCCAATAATATCTTACACTATATCTGATTTTAGGATATTTGTTAGATTCATATGTAACTTGCACCCATTGTAAAGAGGTACATAGCTTGTAGAGTGGTGGATTCTTCAATTAGACATTTTCTACTGTCATGGGTCGATGACAAAGACATGAGAATGATTTAACTAAAGGAAGGTTTTATTGCTGCAGGTTTTTATTTTTCCCTATTTTTTAATTAGGGAAATTATATTTCTTATGCTTACATGGAGTTTTCCTACATTTGGGGGATAGGCTAGCTTATGTGGAGATGTGTGTCATAGATGTGTCATAAGTGTCATAAGAATGTCATAAGTAACTCCCTTGATGGGAGTTACTTCTCTATTATTAGCACCTTGTCACCACCTTTCATGGAGGAGTTACAGTCTATTCTTGGAGTGTCTTGTCCACCTTTTGTGGAGAAGTTACATACTCCCCTACATGTATTCCTCACTTTGGCCATCTCATGTTAATTAGATTTTAGTTTTCTCCATTTTGTCTTGTGCAATTTATCTTCTTGTGTTATTTTCATATTGTTTTAGCATCTATGCACTTGCTTCATCTCATGTGATCAGGTCTCCATTGCACTCACATTATCTGGATTCTGGCAACAACTCTGATATGATATTCGAGCAAACCCGATAATCGTGTGTCTGGTTATGCTTTTAGTTTGTTTTGAAATCAAGAGAAGTGGAGTTCTCTTTATTTTTTTATTTCTAGATCTGATCTAAAATAAATAAATAAAATCTTTCAATATCATTTTTTGCATCTTGGGATCCTTGGGCTTTGGGTGTCTTCACTGTCTTCACTTCAGGTGCTGGTTTTCTTTCTGTTCTTAGGTGCCATTGTTGTGTGGAGCAGTAGAGGGAGGAGCACCAGTCAGCACTCCACACAGTCAGCTCTTCTGGTCAGTAGCACTCATTCAGTCCACGCCAAGCTTCCGCAACTCTGTACCAACCTTCTTTTGGTTTACGCCTAGCTTCTGGTCAGTAGTAGCAGTCCTTCTAGCAAGGTGCCTTCAGCAATGCCTTTAGTTTTGCCACACCACAGTCCTTCCAACAAGGTGCCAAATAGGCCAGATGGCATCTAGCAAGTCTGCATATTTTTTCTTTTCTCTTTTCTGCAAGCAAATCTGGACTATGCTTTTTTTGGCACCCCTTCCTTGCTTGGCATCCCATGTGGGCCCTTGGAACACTTGGCATCCATCAATTCTATCTTTGATTTATTTTTTTAGTTAAAAATTGACTTATAAAAAAAAATCAGTCAATTTGACTGAATATTTACTTTTTTAGACAGTTTCATAATTTGAGGGTTTTTCATTTAAAACTTGTATCTTCGCCTATCGAAGATGAAGGGTGAGGCTCGGGTTGGCAGGTGGCCAATTCCCCCTCACACAAACTTCCTTTGGATTCCTTGTTTCGTGCCAAATCAAACAAGTGGTTGTAAGGCCACTTTCTCTCTCAAAACAAGCATTTCTTTAATGTTTTAGTGTTTTTTTCGCAAAAACACTAGTTTACAAAAAAATTGAACCTTTAATATCTTGCAAATGGTAGCTCATATTTGGGTGCCATCTTTTGTAAAAGTAATTTTAATTCAATTATTCAAAGCATAGGTTTATTATTTGTTAAAAATGCACTAGTTTATAAAGTGCCAAAATTTTTGATTCTCTGGGAATGCATTTTCAGCTGAGTTCGACATCCTATTTGATTTAGTCTTGCATTGATTGCTCTAAGATGCATTCTCGACTAAACTCGATGTCTTTTGAGCATGCACTTGAATATTTGGTGGGGTTCAACATTTTATGGGGGTGTGATTGCTTTTCACAACTTGCAAATCTTTGCTTTCATTCTCCTTTTGACATCAATTCATAACTTGCAATCAACACAACTTCACCTAAATTCAGCTAAAAATGGATTATTTTTAACTTAAACCCCTAACACCCTTCAACTATTAGGAATGGAAGGTTAAAATGTCAATCATTCTTAGAAGAAAAGGGTTGTATAGGATCACCATGGGTACTAAAGTAGAACCCAACACTGATGCTGAAAAGGTCAAGTGGTACAACCGTAGTGATGAAGCCTATAGATTACTGAGCTTGTCTATGTCTCTAGAACTTCTCTTCCATTTAGAATCCTCCAAGACTCCCAATGACATATGGGACACCTTATAAAACGTATTTGAGAAGCTTGATGAGATAAGAAGTCATGAGCTCAAAAACAAACTCATAATCTAAGTCCTAGCAACACTGACACCCTACAGGACTTCTTCACTAAGTTTAAGAACATTAGATTGCAATTGAAAGAATGTGGGATAGAGAAGAAAGATGATCAACTCATTATTTCTATTCTTGCAAAGTTAGGTCCAAGCTATTCAGTGTTTGTCTCCACTTTTCATGCCACAAAAAGTGCCCTTGGCACTACATGAAAAATGCCTTCTTTGGATTCATTCATTGCCGACTTAATTAGGGAGCAAGTTAAGTTAATTCAATTGGCCACAATGAAGTCTACTCAACCCTAAGCTTTGATGGCTAGAAATGGTAAGGATAAGACTTCAACAAAGGAGAAGAAGAAAAAGAACAAGGACCAAGAGAAGAAGAAAGAAAACAACAATCCTGTTAAAAATAAAATTGAGACTTCATCTTCCAATGCTAAACCTAAGAATGAGAAGGTTAAATGTGCCTATTGTAAAAAGACAGGGCAGATGAACACAAATGCATGAAAAAAAAAATAGATCACCTAACTCATCTTATAGAGAAGAACAACATAGGTGATCCTGAGTCTATCAAGCATAATTCATTTACCCAAGATTCTACCAAGGGAAAAGGCAAGGGCAAGGAGAAAGAAAAGGGCAAGGCACTTGTAGCTACAACTGCTTCTTCATCTTCATGGGTCATTGACTCAGGTGTTTCTCACCACATGGGCTCTTCACTAGTTGAGTTTTCATTTTTAGAGCCTTGTAGCATGACCTCAATTAGTTTGGTGATGACACATCAATTTTTGTTGCAAGGAGAGGGTCAGTTGAAATGGAAGGAGGAACATTCAATAATGTTTTAAGTGTTCCTTCTCTTTCAACCAATCTCCTATCAGTGTACCAAATCACTCACATTGGTTAGGCCATGAAAGTTGAGTTTTCACTAGATTCAGTGGCTATCAGGGAGTTGCATAGTGATACTATAGTGGCAGTGGGTAGGGCAGATCACCAAGCAAGATTATACACCTCACATTTTGCACCAGATTTTTCTCTAAAAGCATTGCTGACTCATTCAGATGGAGTTAGCAAATTGTGGCATGAGCGGTTTGGCCACCTTAACTACCACTACCTTGAGCAAATGGTCATTGGCTTGCCTCGTGTCCAATTTTCAAAAGGACTTTGCGAGGGGTGTTCACTTGGGAAGCATCCCGAAGCAAAATTTGACAAAGGCAAAGGTTGGAGGGCTTCACAACCTTTGGAGTTAGTCCACAGTGATGTATCGAGACCCTTTTCTAAACCATCTTTCACAAGGGCCAAGTACATCCTCACTTTCATTGATGATTTCTCTAGGTACACATGGATATATTTTCTCAAACAAAAGTCCGAAGTGTTTGAAATTTTTCTAGACTTCAAGGCTCTTGTTGAGAAACAGAGAGAGAAATCCATCAAGGTTCTTCAAACTAATAATGGAGGGGAGTATGTCAGCATCAGGTTTGAGTAGTTTTGCACCATAAAGGAGATTGATTTGCAGCACACAGTCACTTACAGTCTTTCATAGAATGGGGTTGCAGAATGCAAAAATAAGTTCTTGAAAGAGATGGCTAGATGTATGATTCACTCCAAATCCTTAGCACCACATTACTGGGCCGAAGCCATCATTGTGCCTGCTACATTCAAAATAGGGTTCCTCACAAAGCTTTGAAATGGATAACACCCTTTGAATCTTGGCATAAAAGGAAACCTAATGTTGAGCACCTCAAGGTTTTTGGATCCCTAGCCATGGCCCACATTTTGAAGAAGAAACGCAAAGCTATGGAACGTCAGTACAAGCCTTACATCTTTGTAGGATATCCAGATGGTATTAACAGATATCGCCTTCTAGATCCAGTCACTCATGAGTTGATCATCGAGAGAAGTGTTCATTTTTAGGAGAGTCCTAGAGACTCAACACTTGACACTTTTTCTCCATCATCGGATCTACTTCTTCATGATGAATCCTCATCAGATTTAGATCAACCACAATAGGTTCTCGAGCCAGAGACATCTTCTTCTTCTTTGAGTTTTGAAAGTGAGGATAGTGATGCAGAGTCATCCACCTCTAGTCAGTTAGAGGATGAGGAGTTAGCACCTAACTTGCCCACTTCTGAGCCACTTTGGGCCATACAAACACTTCAGAGTGCTAGCACTTGGGCAGGAGATCCCACAGATGAAAAACATACTATGGGGGATTTTTAGAGAGATCCACATGCCTTCTTTGCTTCAGTTTTAGATCCATAGACTTTTCAAGAGGCATCAAGGGTACCTGAGTGGGATAATGCTATGGAGGAAGAATATTCTTCCTTAATCAAAAATCACACTTGAGATTTGACTTCACTTTCTAAGGGAAGAAATATGGTTTGATGTAGGTGGATATATCAGACCAAGTTTGTAGCAGAAGGGTCAGTTGATAAGTACAAGGCATGATTGGTCGCCAAGGGTTTCTCACAGGTGGCAGTCATTGACTACTCAGAGACCTTTACACCCATTGCAAAGATGACTTCTATCCAACTCACCTGGGCTATTGGCACCGTACATGGTTGAGATGTGCATCAAATGGATGTGAAGGGTGTCTTTCTTCACAGAGACCTAGAGGAGGAGATCTACATGGAACAACCTCCAAGATTTGTTCAAGATTCTTCCTCAGTATGCAAACTTAGGAAATCTATCTATGGCCTCAAATAGGCCCCTCAGGCTTGATATGCCAAGATGGATTCCTTCCTTCTCACAGTGGGTTTCACTAGGTGCCATTTTGATCCCGATGTCTACTTCTTATGGCAAGATGATTCGTTCTTGATTTTAGTTCTATATGTTGATGACCTTTTTATCATTGGGAGTTCTTCATTGGCTATTGTAGCAATGAAGGCATCTCTCTAGGATAGATTTGACATGACAGACTTGGATTTGTTACACTACTTCTTTAGCATTGAGATCTCACAGTCAGATTTAGGGATTTCTCTTTCATAGCCTAAGTATGCTCTTGACTTATTGGCTTAGTTTCACATGGCTGATTACAAGCCATCTCTGACTCCCTTTCTATCAGGAGTCAAGTTTGGGGCTGATTGTTCTTCACCATTGGTTGATGCCACTCGATATCGACAACTTGTTGATAGTCCCATCTACTTGACTCACACAAGGCCTAACATACCATATACAGTGGGAATTGTCTCCAAATTCATACAAGAACCTCATGAGCTATATTGGAAAGTAGCTAAGAGGATCTTGTATTACATACAGGGTTCACATAATTATGGGATTCATTACAGATTTGGCATAGAGGTTGACTTGGTTGGATATAAAGATTCAGATTAGGCTGGTGATTCATAGACTCGCAACTCCACTTTTGGTTACAGTTTATCTCTAGGTTCTAGTCATATCAATTGGTCTAGCAAGAAGAAGAATGCTATTGCTATATCATCCACAGAGGCAGAGTATAGGGGAGCTGTTAATGCAGGTACTGAGGCTATTTGGCTTCATGGGATACTTTCTGAGTTTGGCATTCCTATAAGGTAGCCCACCATCATTTATTGTAATAACCAGAGTACCATTCAGATTTGTAGGAATCTAGTTCAGCACCAGTGGACCAAGCACATAGAGATTCACATGCATTTCATTCAGGAGTTTATTCATAGTCAAGTCATTGACTTGATATTTTGCCAGTCTTCAGAGCAGGTTGCAGACATCTTCACCAAACCTTTCACTGAGAGCAAGTTCATTCATCTACGAGATCTTCTTGGAGTGCATTCCACATCTGCAGTAGCATCATCTTCAGGGGGGCCCACTAGCCTCTTCTTTCTTCTGTGTCTCTCTTTTGGGGAGGAGTTTCTTCGTATGGGTTTTCTCCTTTTCTCTATCTTATGGGAGATTGCATTTGTACATGGGTACCTCATCAGTCCTAGTCACTCGGACCCATTTTATATTCCCACACTGCCCACCTAAGATGCGCTTATGGGGGGTATTAGTGTAGGTTTTTATTTTTCCCTTTTTTTTAATTAGGAAAATTATATTTCTTGTGCTTACATGGAGTTTTCCTACATTTGTGGGATAGGCTAGCTTATGTGGAGGTGTGTGTGTCATAGATGTCTCATAGGTGTCATAAGAATATCATAAGTAACCCCCTTGATGGGAGTAACTTCTCTATTCTTAGCACCTTGTCACTATCTTTCATGGAGGAGTTACAGTCTATGCTTGGGGTGCCTTGTCCACCTTTTGTGGAGCAATTAATTACGTACTCTCCTACATGTATTCCTCACTTTGGCCATCTCATGTTAATAAAATTTTAGTTTTCTCCATTTTGTCTTGTGCAATTTATCTTCTTGTGTTATGTTCAAATTGCTTTAGCATCTATGTGGTGTGCACTTGGTTCATCTTGTGTGATCACGTCTCCATTGCACTCGCATTATCCAAATTTTGGCAACAACTCTGATAGGTTTAACATCTAATGTGTGACTCAAATTAGGACATCAATGTCATTGATGTAGAGACAAAACATTTTTGTTTCAAAGTCTATATTATAGATTATGTTCATGTATGCTACCAATATATTGACATTATAATCACACCCATGGAATAAAGCCCAATACCATAACTAAAATGTAAGGGGTGCAAGATTTAAAAATGATTTAGAAAATGATGATGAAAGTCAATGACAAGGTATTTCAAATGATATTGTAGACAACATAAGCATGCCCCGACTTAATAATGAAACCAAAAAGTATCAAGACAATAAAATTATCAATAGGCCAAGATCTGAAACAATAACTAAAAATTGATTTGTATTAAATGACTTAAAATAATTATAAATCCAAACTATGCATAAATAATCCTAAACTCAAAATTAGATTTTACATGCAAAATTTGAAAAAAAAATTAAACCTAAAAAAATGCCTATTTTTAAGTGCTGCTAATTATAGTAAAGTTTGCATACAAGTGCATGTAGCTCTAAAAATCTCCAAAAATCTCCTAAACATTATAATTAGACTATGGAATGAAATTCAACTAAGGTTAACATCCGGTCCTAAAATATACAACTTTTAAAAATAGAAAAACTTTAAAAAATTAATTAAATCATAATTTCAAACCCTCATATGATAATGTATGGCCTCCTAAAAATATCAAAAACATTCCTAGGCGGGTAAAACATTCTAGGGACACTAATGAACTTTTTTATACGATCATTTTGGTGTTTGGAAGAGCTCAAACAGAGTTACGGGTCAAATTTTATGGCCTCTAGAAGGTTGGCCTATTTTTTCTACATCACTTAAGGGTATTTATTGGATTTATTTGAGATACACCCATTATAAAAGGATTTGTAACTTACAAGTTGGTGGCATATTTTATTTAATATTTTCTTTTTGATTAAATAAATACTCCACATCCAATGTTTGAATTGAATAAATAACATAATTCCACTAATATGGGGGCAATAAATTGAGGTTTTCAACTATATCTTATTCCTTTCATTGCGGTTGAACTGAATACCAAATCTTTTGTAAAGTGCATGTCAAATGGTTGTAGGTGGCAAGGACAGTTGGTAGGTTCAATTGTTAAGTAGTATGGGGTGTCAACATTGTACACTTGCAAGGGGAATATATAATATATATGAAAAGAAAAAACTTACCAAAAAAAATCACAAAAAATAAATATACATTTCTTCTAATATAACTTGCACTATCGGGACAACTGTTAGTACATATACTATTAACACTATATAATACCACAATAAAAAGGTATATGTAAAATTAAAATTAGATAATTATATAATAATATTATTAAATAAAATAGGGAATAAAAAAGGACCAACACCTACGAAGTACAAACCAAAGAGAACCAAACAAACACCTCACAATATAAAGAGAGCCATTAGAGTCTCCAAAAGACTCAAAAATGACAAAATAAAAAAAGAACCAAAATTACCAACAAAATCAGAGGGATCCCTAATAGATCCTAAACTGATTTTGAGTGGGACAAGAACCAGAAACCACTAAGGAGCTATGAAGGTTCCATAGAACTCCATTTACATCAAAAAATGAAAACAAAAACATCCATTATAAGATGTAGTGTAGCCTCCCCAAAGGAGTCCACAACAACAAAAAACTATCAATCTTGGGCATAAAGGTATGAATTTTTTTTTACAATTTTTGGATGAAAAAAATTATATATGAGAATGGATGTTAGTTTTCTTTCTCTAGTGGATAGATAGATAGGTAATATTTTTATCGGAGAAAGAAAGATAATATCCATCCTTTATATTCTATTTGTGAGAGAAAGGGGGCGAAAGCTGATGGGACGTGTTGAAGGGGCGGGGAAAGGGAGTAGGATAAAGATATTTGTCGCACACTATTTTTCATTTGAATATTGTATTTAATAAAATTAAAATGATTGTAAAATCTTTATATATATATATATATATATATATATGTATTCAAATGTTTTAAGGACTAATTTATGTCTATTTATAAATGTTATATTTCATTATCCAAATAATTTTTTTTCATATATTGTTTTGATAATCATAAGGTAAGGAAACTCAAGGAGAGAATTGTTTAGTAGGAGAGAAGGATGTTGAATGTATTTAACTATTTTTTGTTCTCAACCTCTAATCTATCTTCCCAATTACAAAGCTTTTGATGAGTGTAATGATTTATTGGATCCTACACTCACTAAAATTTTTGCCAATAACAAAATATATTAAAGGGTGAGAAACTCAAAATTATAAATTATATTTATCATTTTTATTTTTACAAATAATTGCTTATTATTGTTGTCTAATGTCATTTGAATAATTGCTACTTATATAAATAATTTATATAATGATTAAAACATAAACAAGTACAAATTTGCCAAAAAAATATTATATAATTAAGATATATTAAATATATATTTATTATATTAATTTATTAGGTAAAAATATATATGTAATAAATAATTGTATAATATATTGAATTAATTAAATATTTTTAAGAGAGATAAATTATATGTCATAAATTTTAAAATTTTAAAATTATTATTAGGTTGTATATTTACTTAATTATTTGTAATTGAAAAATAATAATATATAAATTAATATTACTAATAAAAAATAAAAAATAAAAATAAAAAATAAAAATAAAAATTCATATTAATTTTGTTTGATTCATCATAAAAGATTAATATTGTTATAATTGTTGAAAAATATTTATATTTATTGTTATAAAAAAAAATTAAAATTTATGCAATACATTGTGGTATGTTATTTCTATAATAATATTCTACTATAAAATAAATTATTATTAGTGTTATAATTATTTTTCTAAATTATAAATTATTTTAATATTTTTTTTAAATAAAAAAAGGTATATTTAATTTTAGATATCAAATCACTCCACCCATTATTAAGTTAATTTAATTTAATAAATTAAAATTAATATATTTTATTACAAAAGCATATTTAAGTAAATAGTCCTTCAATTGAGTAATAAATTTTAGATAATATTATATGAAATATATACCATGTAGAAATAGATAATATTAACATATATTTTATGGAAGGGCTAATTTGTTTGAGCAAAAAACAGTTGCACCACATCATGATATATATTCTAGTTTAAAAATACATTTATAAATAAAAATTAAATGAAATAATTGATATAATAACTTTTATTTTTTAAATAATGTTATGTGATATGCAATTCCATAAATATTAGTTGATGGGTCATTCCCAATTAGTATATAACCGAGCAATTGTTCAAGTTATAAAATAAACCCAGTCTAGTAATTAAACTTTCACCAACAAGAAAGCCATGCAAATACAATAGGAGATATAACTTTATCACTGGTACTTAAAATACATGATGCACATACGGAAACACAACTGGACTTCGTTAAAAGCTGGTAACACCTAGTACCTATATAGCATCCTTATTTATTTATTCCATATTTGCTCAAGATTTTGAGCATGGAGAGAGATGGATGGCATATGCATAGATAAAGGTCTCATGGATTGGCTGAGGTGAGGTTTTTTCCTGAGAGACTGTAGCTAGTAAGTGCAGTGACAGAAGGCGGGCATTGAGCAATGCAGTTGCCCTTGCCACAGTATTGTGGACCGGTCCCGCACCAGTTGAACTTGCTGCAGCATCGTCCATTATTGCAAAAGAAGTTTCCTTTAGGACTGCACGTAGGATCCGCCGTCACCATCACCATCATCGCAGACATTAACATTACTAAAACTGTCACGCTTAACTTGGACAGAGCCATCTTCTGCACTAACAAAGAACAATCTTTATTATTATAAATATGAATAAAACCTGCATACAAACTGAAACGAAACTAAAAAGCCCAATCGATTGTTATTGCTCATATACCATACAAATCCTCTGAAACACACACAGCGTTTCTTGATCGTTGGTTGAATGATGGATTGCCTGTGTCCATCAGCTATATTTATAGCTCACCAAGAGGCGGTTCGGTGAGATATATTTATCGTAGTTTTGTCTTATTTTCATAAATTAATTGCATTTAACAACAAAGCTATCTGCCTTCTTTGAACTCTCTTTCGCATCGTTGTGCCAACACTTTCCCTGGTTTAGGATAAATCTAGGAACGTCACCCTCCACGGCCCCACCTTAATTGGGATTGATAATTATGTAAACACATATGCTATGACTCACCCGGCATGGGATTCACTAATGTTATACTTAAAATCTGAACTTACTATTCTGTGTTTGGTAAGCCAAAAAAAATCATCTGGCATCTGGACATTAAAATGATTCCTATTCCATTTCCAATTCTTCAAACAGGGATAGCTGTCACGCTTTTTAAAATCCACGGCCGTTCGGAACAGGCGTGCAATTGAATGTTTATTACGGCACGTATTCTAGGATGGACGATAGTGAATTATAGTTTGACTCGCTTTCTGTTTTTTGTCTGTTTGTTTCTACGGCTGAGATTTATGCCTTTGTATTTTTTATGTCTATGATGTGTTGTTGAATGTAAGTCTGCACACGCATATATGTATCAGTAACTGTAGATTCACGTTAACCAGCTTAGCTCAAGAACTTGGAATACTGTTGGAGCGTATTAATCGCTAAGAAAAAGGAAAAGTAAAATTTCAAGCGACATCAAGCTCTCAGAGTTGGGCGCAGGCGTAGGAATTTGGGCTTACGACGAGTCCCAAAAAGTTATTTTTTTCATAGTTGTCTCGTTCAAGATAAATTAATAATAATAATAGAAAGAAGGAAAAAGAAAGAAAAAGCATCAAACTATTTTAATTACTTTTTCGAGATATGAATATGAATAGTAATTGTATGAAAGATGTGCAATATAAATGTAGATATAGTGAAAAAATGTTTTATTAAATGTTCAAAATAGACATGAGATCAAATACGGATAATTTTTTAAAAGTATTGGTTCATAATTTAATCATATTTTATATAACACAATCAACAAATAACATTCAATGCATCTTGTTAGTGTTCATAATCACATCAATAAAACATGTATGTAGTAGAAAGACTTACTCTCACATTGTGGACATTAATCAAGGTTTATAATTATTTTTAACATTATACAAATTATAATTGTATTTAGACTCTGACATAATTATAATCCCATTTATACCATGACACATCATGGGACTAGATATAAAAATCATTATTTTATTCTAAATTACACAATAAAGATAAGAAAATAATAGTGAATTAAACATGAACTAAAATGGGTCGAGTTCTTAAAAAATTGTAATACATTTTGTAACTCATATCAATAGGAAAAACATATTGTGTATATATAAGTGAAAATATTAAATATTTTAATGAAATATAATAATAAGATGTAAAATTACCAATGAGATGTGGGTGAGTTGATAAAGTGACTTGATTGTTATAAGCACCACTCAGGTTCAAATCTCATTTGGTATTGAAGGCCGATTGTGGCCGATCATTGGTATTGGGCTGGTTGTTGCCGTTGATGGTATTCTCGAATTGGTTATGGTCATTCATTGGTATTCCCGAGATGGTTGTGGTTATTTTTGGTAATTTTGAGACTTGTATACTTGGGAATCTAGGACCCTGATTGTGTCCTAGACCAGTTGGAGCTTTAATCAAAAGCATATAGGGTAAAGATCCTACCAAAATTGTATCAATCCAAAATATAGTAATATGTAAAACATGTCTTATTTTTTATGGCAAGCTTGCCAATTATATCAGTGGCATTCAATAAGTAAGAGAAATTGCAACAAGTGATGTAGAATTAATTTTTTTACAAGTGTGTTATTAATTTTTTTATTTCCCTATATTTATATGGTTATTTGATGATTTTTTTAGTTTAAATATGAAGCTTTAGTTTGGCTTCATGACATATCAATCAAACCTTTGTATGCTTACATACATATTAAAATCCATCAAAATAAGAGTAAATGCACCTAAATTAGAATTATAAATATCCTCATAATAGACTTGTCACTATAGAAAAAGGTACCCACATCATTGTTTCAATGTATTGATGGCTCATATTCCATATTTTCCACCTGGTTATTAGAGAACCAATGCATCCTCAATGCAACCCTCACGGCCTTCAACATAGCTACACCAATATGTACCACACACCATAATCAAAGAAATATAATCATATAGACTCTCAAACATCCAATGCAAATAATTGTTTAGGTACAAAATGAAAGCTTCTTTTCTTTATCACAGTAATAAGATAAGAAGTTTATCTACATCTCAATGAATGGTAAATAAAGGCCATGGAAAATAGACTTATGTTCATAAAACTATGATTTAGACATGCTTTCAATGCAATAACGAACATGATCTAGTATATTATGCTTTTATAAGATTGTTATGTTATTAATGTCATTATTTGATTATGTTAAAAACACAATGTAATGTGGGTGTACACAAGTTCAATTTATTAGATATTGATTTTTTCTATTGTTAAACAACTAAGCTATGCCTGCCAAAAACTACAAACTATTCTATCTAAGATTAATAAAAAAATTAATTCAAGCTATTGTTACTTTAACATATTCAAGGACCTCAAAATACACTAGGTGATCAAATTTCAATTACTTTTTTATTGAAAATTTATACATAACAAAAGTAAAGGTAAACAAAAAATATATTATACAAACCTAGTTTTAAATCATTGACCTTGTATCTAGATTTGGAAATCCCATTGTATTCATCCTCCAATAATGAATGTGAACCATCAATTAGATATGAAGGTAAGGTTCATTCTAGTAGGTGCATGCTTATATGTGTAATTAATATTTAAAAAAACAAAATAAAGATCAATAATAGTGTAGTCATAAAATGTCACCTAAGTGCAATGAGTGTCACTTGAGACCAGGGTAAGTGCACAAAGTTGGGGGACAAAAAAGGGGCTACCTCTGGAAATGATTTCCTAAAATTTTAAAAAATTGAGCTTTTATAGATAATTGGAGTTGGCTACACTCAAAATTTTGAATATGGTATAAGAAGATGAATTGTATAATTTCTATTCTATTTTCTAAAACATTATGTTTTTTGAAAAATGGTTAATTAAACTAGGTCAAATATCTAAAATTTGAAAATGAACTATTTTTGTTAGAAAATAGATTAGATAGACATTTATGCATCCCACCATTTTTTGAGCATCATTTAATATTATTTGAAACCTTTTGGTGAATATTTTGATAAGATCTTCGAGTTTGTGACCTATATATTTTTATATTTTTTCAATGGTTTTTTTTATTAAATTTTCAAGTAAATAGATATTAAAAATTGATAAAGAAAAGATAGTTGACCATGTGACCCCCCCTAACTACCTCCAAATAAATGATTTTTTAAAAAATATGTGTAGAATTATGCCTAGTTTGTTACCATATAGTTTATTTTTCATTTTTATCATTTTTTTTAAAAAAAAAAACATAAACATGAATAGGCATGTATATTTATGGCATGTAGTGGCCTAAAAAAAGTACAATTAGAAATCAACATAGTTTGAACACTTAAAATAGTCCAAAAATTATAAAAACCATATATTTGGAAAGAGGAAAGCATGTTCATTGTCATGGTAATAATTTTTTGCATTTTATTATTGAAATCTATGATGTATTTGGTAATGAAAATTAAAATTTATTTTCAATAAAAAATTCTTGGATTAAGCTATAGATTGACAAGTCCATGCCTTTGGCTTGGGAATCCAAGGCATTTTTTTGCCAAAAAGATTGGTTTTTTGAATTCAATTTTAAATAACAGATACACATTATAACATGTACATATTGTTTATTCCTAACACATGCTATGTATCTAGGGACATGATATATTAATGTATATGGGTTGATGGAGATGCTGACATGTGGCACATATCCCCCTTAATTAGTTATATGGGTCAAATATATTAGGATAATGGAGTAACTTATAAAATTAGTGTATTGGATAATGGTCATGCTACATTAAGATTCATAGGTTACCCATTCCATTATTATTTAGATAAGGGTTCTATATAAAGGAGATGATTATCATTGTAAAGGTATCAAGTAAGTATTGAGTCTTCTATTGTAAGAGGATATTGGAGGTTGTCCCTTCAAAAATATATTGTGGAGTTATTCATTCTTTAAAGGAGTATTGTTGGTGTTGCCCTACAATAGAGGTATTTTGCATATATTGAATATTTGGATATCTTGGTCCACACCAATATCTATTGTGTTGAATTGATTTACATTTATTCTATATTATTTATAATTATTATAAGTGTGGATCATAATAAGTGGTATCAAAGCTTTGATTTAGACAATTTATGTGGAACAAAACCCTAGTTTTTAAAAATCATCAATATCTTTCAATTCGTTCTGAATTTTTGCACAATGCTTTTATTAGATATGAAGAATATTTCAAAGAAGTCTTTGTAAAAAACTTGATATTTTTTGATTAGTTTTGAGGGACATATTCATATTTTAGGGTTTGTATTCATTTGATAATATCTTTAATAATATATTGAATTTTTTGGTGAAATTTTTATTGATACTATATCATAATATAAGAAGAGGAGGAGGAAGAAGAAGAAGAAGAGTAAGGATGAGGAGAAGGAGCAAGAGGTGGAGGAGGAGGATGAGGAGAAGGATTAGGAGGAGGAGGAGGAGGAGGAGGAGAAGAAGAAGAAGAAGAAGAAGAAGAAGAAGAAGAAGAAGAAGAAGAAGAAGAAGAAAGAAGAAGAAGAAGAAGAAGAAGAAGAGAAGAGAAGAAGAAGAAGAAGAAGAGAGGAGGAGGAGTGAGGAGGAGGAGAAGAGGAAGAAGAATAAGAGGAAGAAGAAGAGGAAGAAAAAGGAAGAAGAGGAAGAAGAGGAAGAGGAAGAAGAAGAAGAAGAAGAAGAAGAAGAGGAGGAGGAGGAAGAGGAGGAGGAAGAGGAAGAGGAAGAGGAAGAGGAAGAAGAGGAAGAAGAGGAAGAGGAAGAGGAAGAAGAAGAAG